>PVKB01004253.1:10915-152045 GCA_004027205.1 Ctenodactylus gundi | reverse complement strand
CAACAACAACAACAACAACAAAAAGAAACTAGCAGATATTGAGGTTGTGTGGTTTAGTTCTCTCATCATCTCACCAGGTCCCTGGTTCAACCTTCAACCTAAACAGCTTGGCCCAGGGGGAGGTGGCTAATATGTAAGTGATAGCTGACTGAAAAAAACGTCAAAACACTAAGAGTTTCCTTCAGACAGGGAGGGAAAACCTGGTTTGGAGAGGACATCTGCTCATGAAAGGCAGGGCACAGCCTGATGGGAGAAGCAGAAGCCCTGTTGCATGCAGTGGGAGTGCAGGTTTTTGTGTGGCGGGAAGGTGGAGGTGTCATCCTAGCTATTTTTTTTTTTTTTCTGGTGCTGGGATGAAACTGAGTCTCACATGGTCGGCAAGCACTCACCCACTGGGCTATTCTCAGTCACCATTTTTTTAAAAAAAGGGCATTATAAGCTTGCAGTTTGCAGGTTATAGTATTGATGCTTCAACCCCGGCCAGCCAATCTCTCCTCTGGGCTACCTCTCCCCAGCAGGAGGTGCACACATGGCCGGGGAGCACAAGCTTGCCCTGACCTGAGGTGAAATATATGGGTATTAGGAAGGACAGACTCCAGGGACAGAACACGAACCCACTCAAAGCCATGAGCAGACAGTTCTCTGTGCGACCCTTCTGGTCCCTGACCTCTAATCGAGGACTTTCTGTCTCCTGCCAGGCTCCTCTGGCCCCTGAAAGCACGGGGGAGCCCATGGAGGAGGAAGACCCCTTCTTCAAGGTCCCCGTGAACAAGCTCGCAGCGGCTGTTTCCAACTTCGGCTATGACTTGTACCGCGTGAGATCCAGCGCAAGCCCCACAGCCAACGTGCTGCTGTCTCCACTCAGCGTGGCCACAGCCCTCTCTGCTCTTTCACTGGGTGAGTGAGCAGATGCAGAAGGCCTGGGAGGGGCAAGAGGGGCTACAGCTGGCCCTGCGCATGCAGGAGCTTGGAGGCTGTACACAAATTCCTACCGTGCAGGTCTACAATCCCAGCACTCTGGGAGGCTGAGGCAAGAGGATTCCAATTTTGAGTCCAGCATGGCAATTTAGTGACTCAGTGAGACTTCATTTCAAAATAAAAAAATAGGGGGCTAGAGGAATAGCACAGTGGTCAGAACGCTTGCCCAGCAAGCACAGGCCCTGAGTTCCATTCCCTAGCACCACATAAATTGAGTATAATGGTGCATGCCTGTAATCCCAGCACTTGGGAGGCTGAGGCAAGAGGATTTCTGTGAGCTCAAAGCTGGCCTGGGCTAATGAGTTCAGGACCAGCGGGACTACACAGTTTTATAAATAATAAAACTAGAGCTGAAGGAATAGCGCAGGAGTTACGGCACTTGTCTACCAAGTACAAGGTCCTGAGTTCAATCCCTCAGTACCACATAAATTGGGTATGATGGTGCACACCTTTAATCCCAACCTTTGGGAGACTGAGGCAGTAGGACCGCTATGCGTTCGAGGCCAGCCTGGGCTACACAGTGAGTTCAGGACTGGCCTTGACTACAGAGGGAGACACTGTCTCAAATAAACAAACTTCTATTACTTATGGACATAGTGCTGTCAGCACTTGCTTATTCTTTCCTTCAATCAGCTCCTATGGTGTGCCATTCATTCACCTAGGTTCCGGGGATATAACCACACGCAGTGGGGTGACAGCTGAGTTCACAGGGGACACTGATCAATAGGTACCTATAAAACAGCACAGGTGCTACCATGTAAGAAGCACGGGGACTTGAAGCCCACTCCTCACCCTCATCTTCCTAGGCCTCATGGCTTTATCCTACCTTAGGAAAACCTCTAAGAATAAAGCCACAATTTCTGTCACTGCCTTCAAATTCCTAGCCTACCTGCTGGAATGTTTGCAGTATCAGCTTACTCAGGCACTCAGCAGACAAATGGAGAATAGAACCTCGGTCCTGGGGCGGCCTGATTGGGCCCCACAGGCAGTTACTGAGGTTCCACCTTTGTCTCTCTGGCAGGTGCGGAACAGCGAACAGAGTCTGTCATCCACCGGGCTCTCTACTATGACTTGATCAGCAGCCCTGACATCCACAGCACCTACAAGGAGCTCCTTGCCACTGCCACTGCCCCTCAGAAGAACTTCAAGAGTGCTTCTCGGATTGTCTTTGAGAGGAGTCAGTTGCCTTTCCAACTGGGCTGCCTGACCTTGGAGGGCGCTGTGCTCCACACTGAGTTTCTAAACTGATCATACATGCTCAGGCCAGGCCTGCCACTGGTGGGCAAGGACAGGGCCTGTAGCCCAAGGAAGATCAGAGAGGAAGTGGGCAATGGAAGGTGTAGGAGGGCGTGGGGAGGGCAGTACTATGAACAGAAACTGCAATGGGTGAAGTGCACTGTCCTCTGCCCAGTGCCCAGAGAAGCAGGCAGAGGCCCGTACATCATAGGAAGACAGTGGGCAGGAGGTCGGGGCCTGCAGAACAGCAAACCAGAACCTAAGCCTGGCACGGTTCTCAAAGGCAGGGTGCTAGTTCAGCTCTTGTGGGCTAACCTCTGCTCCACCTCTTCTCAGAGCTGCGGATAAAATCCAGCTTTGTGGCACCGTTGGAAAAATCTTATGGGACCAGGCCCCGAATCCTCACTGGTAACCCTCGCATTGACCTTCAGGAGATCAACAATTGGGTGCAGGCCCAGATGAGAGGGAAAATCTCCAGGTCCACGAGGGAAGTGACCAACGGCATCAGCATTCTCCTTCTTGGTGTGGCTTACTTCAAGGGTGAGGGCTTTTCCATTTCTTTGGCCACGTGCAGATGGCAGGCAGGTGTCAGAGAGGGCTCAGAAGGAAACGTCAGAGATCTCTCCTGACATCAGCCTCAGGGGAAGCCAGAGGAGGCTCTGAGAACTGCATCTGCTTTCAGCATATCTGCTTATCATTTACCAGGGTCTACCAAGTGTTTTCTAAATGTCTACAAAGTGTAAGAGGCCTGATTAGTGCCGGTCACTGTGTTTGGCTTTTGGCTTTCAAGACAGACCAGCTTTGAATCCTAGCTCTGCCTTTATAAACTGCTGGACCCTGCACAAGTTTCTTGGCCTTTTGGGGCCTGTTTCCTCATTTTTCCTATATATAGGTCACATCCTATTTCACAGACACTTGGCATGTTTTCTCATTTTTGTAACCCTAGTACTATACTTGGGCCACAACGGGTCTCCAGTAAACTGTTGTTACTCGTGAAGATGATTCTTCCAGGCCAGGCATGGCAAACATCTGTCTGCAGGCCATAGTCTGGCCAAGACAACCATCATAGAGGGATAGGTTAATTAAATATATTCCCGTATCATGATTTTTACCATTAGTTTTACTTAAAACTCAGCAGGCTAGGGGCTGGAGGAATGGCACAGCAGTCAGAGCACTTACCTAGCAAGTGCAAGGCCCTGAGTTTGATTTCCCAGCATCATATATGCTGGGCCTGGTGGCATTGCCTGTAATCCTAGCAGTTGGAAGGCTGAGGCAGGAAGGTTCCTGTAAGTTCAAGACCAGCCTGTGCTACATACTGAATTCATGATTAGCCTGGACTATAGAGAAAGACCCTGTCTTTAAAAAAAATTAGTGGGCTAATTTTTATATTGGTAATTTTGTATGGCCTACAAAGAATATCATAAATATATGGCCCTTGGCAGAAAAAAGGTTTCTCGCCCGTTGCAGGCAGTGGTGACATGCCCACTGGATATTATACAGGCCTAGGATGAGGCCAGTCCCATTCTGAAAGGCCTTGGAAAGGGAGTGGTCTGGGTAAAGGGGGAGGTTTAGTTAACCTCCCCCAAACTTTTTTTTTTTCCAGACCAGGACCTCATCCTGAGATACGTCCCCAGCACATTTTTTTGTTTGTTTTTATTTTAAAACAAGGTTCTGCTGAGTTGCACAGGCTGGGTTCCTCCTGGCCTACCCTCTCAGAATGCTAGAATTACAGGTCTGTGCCACCAGGTCCAGCTGACAACCTCGCCCTTAAAATGCTTATGGATCAGGTATCAGTAAGAGCTTCTTAGTTCAAGCACTGACTCCCACGAAGTGAGCGTGCAGCCAGAGGCCCAGTATATTAAGGGCCACATTATACCAGAGGAGCTTGACATTCAGCAAAATCAACTTATTTCCAGCTGAGCTTGCTTGTGAAAGGTATTTGAGGTCCTGGAACTACTGCCATCCAAACCACACATGCTGAGACAGACCCACTACTCCCTCCCGGGTCAGAGCTGCGGTTGACTAGTATTGCTTTAGCTGGGTGCTTTGGAGACACAGCATAATCCTACAGCCTTTCTGGTATCTGTTTCATTCCAGGGCAGTGGGTAACAAAATTTGACCCAAGAAAGACTTCCCTCCAGGATTTCCACTTGGATGAGGACAGGACCGTGAAAGTGCCTATGATGTCGAACCCCAAGGCCATTTTACGCTACGGCTTAGATTCTGACCTCAACTGCAAGGTCTGTGATGGTGAGGTTAGGGGTGGGTGGTAGGAGAAGTCAACAACAGGAGGAAAAGTGTGATTCTGCAGCTATCCACATTTTGCCCAGGGTGTGACTTCAAACAAGTTAATAATTTCTCTGAGATGTTCCTCTTCTTAAAATGCAGTGAGGAGTACTGATCAAAATTTAGCCTCTCAGGGTTTTTTGGTAAGGGCAAAGTTAATAAGAAATGAGGCCTCAACATCTGTCACTCAAATACTGATGCCTTTTGAAACTTTTAGAATTAAGACCCAAATTTTGAAAAATGGTCACAAACTCCAAATTACTGAATTATAAGGCTTTATGTATACCTGACTCTTTTTTTCTTTCTCATTACTAGGTATTGCACTTAAAGCCTTCACACTGAACTCCATCCCTGGCCCTTTATAAAATTTTTTTTCTTAAATTGAGCTAGGCCCAGTGGTGCAAGGCCTTTATTTTCTATTTATTCATTTATTTTCTTTAGATGTGTCATGTGATGCTTTAGCTGGGCGCTC
Organism: Ctenodactylus gundi; assembly: GCA_004027205.1. Lineage (NCBI taxonomy): Eukaryota > Metazoa > Chordata > Mammalia > Rodentia > Ctenodactylidae > Ctenodactylus > Ctenodactylus gundi. Next base: position 147,073 of record PVKB01004253.1, on the reverse strand, counting down.
TGGAGACATGGCATAATCCTATAGCCTTTCTGGTATCTGTTTCACACCAGCTTTATGTGATGCTGGGGAATCGAACCCAGGGCTCTGCACTTGTGAGGCAAGTACTTTTAACCACTGAGCTATGCCTCTAGTGCCATCCCCCCCTCTATAAAATCTGGGATAGAGTCTTGCTACGTTGTCCAAAATGGCCTCGAAGTTGCAATCTTCCTGCTTCAGCCAGAGTGCAGAGATTACAGGCATGTGTCGACATGCCTGGCATACCGGATTTCTTCTAATTCTTTCTTTTCTTTTCCTTGCCCTCTTCTCTTCCCTTTGTTTTACTTTATTTTTGGTAATGGTGCTTGCCTAGGCAAGCGCTTGGCCATGGAGCCACATCTCCAGGCCCCTGTATTGCTGCTCTTATACTGCTGTGCCCAGCACCTCCATTTCTAGTTCAGTGGTCGGCAAGTAGCAACGGTCAGAAAAGTTGGCAGGTGGACTCTGGGAGAAATCACGATATGCAATCCAGTTCTTAGAATCCCAGGAGAAAGTTCTTTCAACAGGTAATTTCAGTTGATATTAAGGCAATGTCCTTTTTTTTTTTAACATCCTCCTTTTTGAAGAAACATTTCAAGAGGCTCTGCTGCCTTAAAGAAGTGGAGTGCTGAAGGAATGGCTCAGCAGTTAAAGCGCTTGCCTAGCAAAAGTGCTAAGTATCTGAGTTTGATTCTCCAACACTACATAAACTGGGCATGGTGCTGCATGCCTATAATCCCAGCACTTGGGAGGCTGAGACAGGAGGATTTCCCTGAGTCCAAGGTCTTGGCTCCATAGTGAGTTTAGGACCAGCCTGGGCTACAGAGCAAGACCCTGTATCAGAAAAAAAAAAAAGTAACCAGGAAGGACAATTCACAAGATAAGAGACTGGGGAAACACAAGGTGGGGCACCCTGCAGGAGAGGGGAAGGCAGATCTTGGTGTGTGTCCATCCCTCGACTTTTGGGCTCTACAGGACTAACTCACATGCTAGCTCTTTGTTGTTTCAGATTGCCCAGCTGCCCCTGACTGGAAGTATGAGCATCATCTTCTTCCTGCCCTTGAAGGCAACCCAGAACTTGACCATGATAGAAGAGAGCCTCACCTCTGAGTTCATTCACGACATAGACAGAGAACTGAAGACCATCCAAGCCGTCCTGAGCATTCCCAAGCTGAGGCTGAGTTATGAAGGCCAGCTCACCAAGTCCCTGGAGGAGATGAGTATGTGTGCAAGATGCTTTGCTCTTTGAAGGTGGAGTGTGTGCAGGCTTGGAGCCTTCCACCATGATAAGCAGAAGCAGAGCTCAAGGGCTTGCAGGGAGGCCTGGGATGCCACCTCTACTCTATAGGATGGAGGGGAGGACTCAACTGCCTTGCTATCATACTTACTCCTCAACGCCATAGGCCTGTGTCCTGTGACAGGTCCTCAGGGCCCTTCTGCATAGGGCAGGTCCTTGTGACCTGCTTTCTAATCTACACTTCACTGTGTGCTCTAGGGAAGGCTGTCCAGTCTGCAACCTGCTATTTTTTGCCCTTGTTTTTCTGATTTAAGGTGAACTATCTTAGGCCACATATAAAACACATAATATACATGTATAATATTAATACATGTAAAACATTAATATACATGTATAAGTACTAAAATTTCCTTTTTCTTGAGACAAGGTTGGTGGTCCTAACTCACTGGTGTAGCCCAGGCTGGCCTTGGACTCAGGATAATCCATATGCCTCAGCCTCCTGAGTGCTGGGATTACAGGTGTGCGCCACCATGCCCAGCTTTATGTAATACTAGGAAATCAAACTCAGGGCCTTGCACTTGCAAGGCAAGCACTTTAACCCTGGGCCATTCTTCTAGCCACCCCCTCCTTTTTTTTGAGACAAGGTTTCTCTCCATAGTCCAGGCTGGTCCTGAATTTACCATGTAGCCCAAGACGGCCTTGACACATGAAGTTCTCCTGCCTCAGCCTCCCAAGTGCTAAGATTACAGGTGTGTGGCACCATGCCTGGTTTATGTGGTGCTGGGAAGTAGGATCCAGAGCCTTGTGTTTGCTAGGCAAGTACTTTAACTGCTGAGCTATGCCTTCCTTTTTATTTGGCATTTATTTATTTACGTATGGAGACAGGATCTTGTTCTGTAGTCCAGTCTAGTCTTGAACTCACTATGTAGCCAAGCTGGCCTCGACCTCACAGCAATCTTCCTTCCTTGGCCTCCTGAGTGCTGGGATTGCAGGCATATACCACCATGCCCGATTTATGTGGTGCTGAGGGATCAAACCCAGGGCCTTGCACTTGCTAGGCAAGTGCTCTAATCTCTGTGCTGTTCCTCCAGCTTTTCCTTTTAAAATTTAAAAAAATTTCAATATCAAGGGCAAAGGACAAAAAAAAAAATGGCAGGCTACAGATGGGACGTGCCAGCTCTAGGGCAAATCACTACTTCTCTGTCAGTTCAAGGTTCTACATATCTCCCAGAGGGTTAAAAGCAGGCCTCCTTTTTCAGCATGCAGCATTTACATGCATGTGTACATGTGTAGAACTAGGACTTGAACTCAGGACCTTTGTACTGAGCTATATTCCCAGATCCCACTGAACCCCTTTGGTGACAAGTTGCCCAGGCTAGGTTTGAACTTGCAATCCTTCTGCCTCAGCCTCCCACAGTACTGGGATAAAAGGCATGCACCCCCTCTCCCCAATGTTTGCCTTCTTGACAATCAGGAATAATCAGTACTGCATTCTTTCTTGGGGTACTGGGGAAAGCAGAGTTTTAATGGAAATCTCTTTCAATCTCTGCAGAGTTGCAATCCTTGTTAGAGTCACCTGACTTTAGCAAGATCACAGGGAAACCTATCAAGCTCACCCAAGTGGAACACCGGGCTGGCTTCGAGTGGAATGAAGATGGGGCAGGAACCACCCCCAGCCCAGACCTCCAGCCTGCCCGCCTCACCTTCCCCCTGGACTATCACCTTAACCAACCTTTCATCTTTGTACTGAGGGACTCAGACACAGGGGCCCTTCTCTTCATAGGCAAAATTCTGGACCCCAGGGGCACTTAATTCTCCAGTTTATGGCTCCAGTACTCTAGAAGGAAACCCCAGAGGAACGGCAGATGACACATTACACAATGGCAGCCCTATAGTGTACTCTGCAATAAAAGAGCTTTATCCATAGCTTCTGTTACTTTGCTCCTTCTCCTGTGTTGAGCAACACTAGGTTTAATATATAAAGATAAATGGCCATTTAGGAATTTGCTGGTCCTATACTTTTAACCTAGTTCTATTTAATCTCTGCAGAAAGTCATCATTTATATGAACTTGCAGTTATCTGTGTTGTATAACAGAGGGACCTCTCTTCTGCTCTGAGGATGATTAAATAGGAGGACTACCAGTTCCTCTAAGGCATCTGCTGCTCTCACAACTACTGCAGTACACTGTGTTAGTCACCTTTCTGTTATTTTTAACAAATGCCTGGGATAATCAGTAAGAGGAAAGGTTTATTTTGGCTCACAGTTTTAGAAGCGCTGAGATCAACTGGCCCCACTGCTTTTGGGTGTGTGGTGAGGCAGCACATCATGACAGGAGCTCAGGGAGAAGCAAAATGCTCACTTCTTGGCTGGAGAGTAAAGGTCCCCTTGAAGGCATGACCATCCCTGTGACTTAAAGACCTCCCAGTAGGTCCCACCCTCAAGATTTCCATATCTACCAATAGTGCCATGCTGGAAAACAAAATTGGACCCTTAAGGAGACACTAAAGATCCAAGGTGTTTCCCAGTCAGCTAATGGCACATGAGATGAAGCAGGTAACACATGGACAGATAAGGAAAATAATTTATAACTCCAAGAAATTATTCTTTAAAAATAAACTTTTCCCCCCAATACTGGAAATTGGAACTACATTCTTGCACTTGTCCCCTCCCTCCCTTTTCTGAGACAGGATCTCACTCTTTAGTCCAGACTAGTCCTGAACTCACTATGTTTGAGTCCAGGCTGGTCTCGAACTCAGAGTAATCCTCCTGTCTCAGCCTCACCTGTGCTAGGATTATAGGCAAGCATCATTGTGCCCAACTACTCTAGCGCTGGGGGATCAAACCGGGCCTCATGCTTCCTAGGCCAGCACTCTAATCATTGAGCTATGGCCCCAGCCCTGCTGTGAGTGCTCTAACCAGCCTGGGCTGCACAGCTACTATTTAGAACCAGCCTGCACAACAGACCAAAACCCTGCCTCAAAAACCCCCCTGAAATTATATTAAAAAATAACATTTAAAGAAAGCTCTGAATTACACATAAAGTGTGTCCTGATTATAAAATTATAAACATATTCTTTAAGGAAAGACACTTCAGTGGACAATAGAGTCTTTTTTAGGAACATGAAGTGTACCAAGTGTTTGGAATAGAATAACTATAGAACTATTTGCATGGCTAAATTTTTTCTTGAAAAAATTCTACTAAAAATGTCACTGAGGGACTGGAGGAATTGCACAGTGGTTAGAGCGCATGCCTAGCAAGGGTAAAGCCTTGAGTTTGAGTCCCCACATAAGCCGGGTGTGGTAGTGCAGGTCTGTAATCCCAGTACACAGGAAGCTGAGGCAAGAGGATTGCCATGAGTTTGAGGCCAGCCTGGAGAGCAGAGCAAGATCCTGTCTCAAAACAACAACAGCAAAAACAGGGGCTAGAGGAGTGGCTCAGTGGTTAAAGCATGTGCCTAACAAGCGCTAAATACCTGAGTTTAATTCCCCAGCACCACATAAGCCAGGCCCCAGCACATAAGCCGCACATGCCTGTAATTCCAGCCTTCAGGAGGCTAAGATAGGAGAACTGCCTTGAAAAAACAACAACAAGAAAATCTCACTGACTACCTACTCTATGATGAGTTATCAGAAAAGAGGAAAAATAAAACTCTCTTCTCCATTTAACAAATGTCTGAATACTAATTATATTCCAAACATTTAGCCAGGCACCTTCAGGTCTATTCATTCCCTGACTGTACTGCCAAAGCAACCACAGGGCACTGTGTATGGTCACGGTGGGCAAGCTCTCAACATCAGGGTGGTCTACAGCCATAGCACTCTGCACATGCCCTATCTCATCAGAACCAGTGTGGACTTGGGCTTCTTTCCCACGAACTTGGTGGAACCACTTGGTCATCAGTGACGGCACAGCAACATGGTTTAGAGCTGGAGAACCACACAGCCGCGTAATCAGGACAACACTGACCCACAGCTACCCATCCCTGTGGGAGGGGCAGCCCTCCCTCCGTCTGTCACCTGTGAAAACAGGAGCAGCAATGTCCGTGCCCTCAGCTCTTTTTTGGTGGCTCACGTACTCTACCCCCAAGCTCCATCAACGGCCCTCTTCAGCTCTTTGTGAAGTCCCTGACCTTGCCCCCAGTCTGTATTTCATTTGCTAGGTTGGGGAGGTCAGTAACAAGCAGTCTCCTTCAGGTTTCCTAACAAACAGAACTCAAAAGGCGGGGCGTGTGTTGTGATGCCAATCTTACAAGTTTTACTCAACTATTTCTTAGTCAGGAAGGCTGCCAAGAAAATTCAGTGAAAGCCAGAGAATAAAGACTAAAGAACTAGCAGGAGACACATACAGAGTTGCTATCCCAGGGAGACGCCACCCAACGATAAAATGGTCCCATATTAATTTCTCTATTCATAATTTACACTTCACTTTTTGTTTTGTGGGACTGGGATTGAGCCCAAGGCCTGTGCACTGAGCTACGCTGTCCTCAGCCCTTTTGTTTTTTATTCTGATAAAGGGTCTTTCTAAATTGCTCAGGTTGAGCTTGAAGTTGTACTCCTCCTTCCTCCTGCCTCAGCTTCCCAGAGTGCTGAGATTATATGTGTGTCCCATAATTTGTGCTGACTACTCTACTATGATTTTATTTTATTTTATTTTATTTTAGAGACAGGGCTTCATTCTCAAGTCCAGGCTGGTCCTGAACTCACCATGTAGCCCAGGCTGGTCTCAAACTCATGGCAATCCTTCTGCTTCAGCCTACCGAGCGCTGGGATTATAGGTGTGCGCTGCTGCATTCCGCTTATGTGGTTCTGGGGAACCCAACCCAGGTCCCTCTAACCACTGTGAAATTCCTCCAGCCCCTATTCCACCAATCTTAACAAAGGATTTGAGGAACCAATATACTACAAGTAGAACCGTGTTTTTCTAGAGGTGAAGGTGCTACACCGATTTCTTGCTTTATAATTATTTTTCAATTACAATACAACTACTCAGACTTTAAGTTCCCACTGGAGCGGTATGCAAAATTAGTGTTAGAAACCATAGAAATGTTCTAGAGAAGCAAACTTGCATCACTTAATGAGATGGAATCCAGCCAAAACTGTACTAATATCTAGATAGCTGCAAATTGCTGCAATCTGTTTAAATGATTTGACTCTCCAGATACTAGTTTTTATCCCTACTTACAGGTTTTTTCTGGGGACTAGGAGTTTTCATTGAAGGGTGTTTAACTACTTTAAGAAAAATCCACTGCTGGGGCTGGTGGCCCAGGTCTACAATCCCTGCACTCCAGGAAGCTGAGGCAGGAGAACCAGAAGGTTAAGTCTCCCACCATATCCCTGGTCCAACATAACCTAGCAACTTAATGAGAACCCGTTTCAAAATCAAAACAAAGAATAGACTGGAAAGAATAATAAAAAAACAAAAGGGGTCAGAAATATAACTCAGAGTGAAGGTTCTGTGCATGATCCTCAGTACCAAAAAAAAAAAAAAAAAACCCCAAACAAACAAACCCCCCCAAAACCCCCAACCCAAACCAAAACAACAAAACCCCATCAAAATAGATATGTATCTCTCTCTAATTGAAATGTTTTCTGAGTCCTCCGAATTAACTGGGACTTCTGGGCAAGTCCTATCTTTCATTTTCTTTTTCTTTTTTTGAGACAGGGTCTCACCCTGCAGCCCAGGCTTGTCTTGAACTCACTAAGGAGCCCAGGGTGGCCTTGGACTCAGGGCAGTCTTCCTGTCTCAGCCTCAGAAGTGCTAGGATTACAGGTGTGCACCACCACACCCGGCTTACGTGGCGCTGGGGAATCCAACTCGGGTACTTAGTGCTTGATTTAGCGCTTGCCTAACCGCTGAGCCATTTCTCCAGCCCCTCTTTTCCTCTTTTTCCCCAGGGCCTACTCAATCCGCTACATCTCCAGACCTTTCTACTTCTTGCTTTGAGGCAGAATTCATTAAGTCTCTAAGTTGCCCAGAGTGGCCTTGAACTTGCGATCCTCTTAAAGTCCTGTCTTTCCTAACAGCTCAGCAGCAATAGAACCTCTTTAACTCATCTGCCCAGGCTCCTTGCCTGTGGGCACCTAACCTGAGAGCCCCACAGGGGTGGGTGGCAAATCCAATAAACATGACCTCATCTTCTGGAGCTCCTGGATCTCGTCGCTCTGAGGGCCATAATGCATCAACAGGACCTTTTCTGCCTTCTGTATGGCATTCAGAGCTTCGGGTATTGCAAACCTGCGTCAAGGGAAGGAAGAGCAATCAGTTCACTCAGTCGGCAAAACACATGCTAACAAGTGGCTTATGCACACACTGGGAAGGACCAGAGGCAGCTGTGATCGTCTGCGTCCTCTGGGAACTTGCGATCTAGGTGGAGAGATAAGATACCTCAGCGGACACTGCGAGACATAGCTCAAGTGAAAGAATTATGAGAACAAGAAAAAGACTCCAGGATGTTAAGAAAACAGACAAATTTCAGAACCCTAATGTGACACTTATGCAGGCGTCTTCACCTCAGGGTAACTGTTACGGTTTGGATGTGGCATGTGTCCGAGGGGCCTCACGTATTTGGATGCTGTGGAATAGCTTCATGCACCCGTTAAGAGGTGGGGCCTGGTCAGGAGGGTGGGTCACTGGGGCTGGACCCGGCGGGCTTGACTTCGAAGGGTATATGCCAGCTCTGCCCTTCTTTGCTTACTCTGTTGTCTGTTACCATGCTGTGAACAGCTTTCCACCAGGTCGGCCTTCATCTAGCCATCGTCAGCTGCCCACGAATGGACTTAGTCCTTCCGAAACTATAAGGTAAAATAAATCTTTCCAGGCTGAAGCATAGCTCAATGTTTTAAAAGTATTTTTCCTAACAAAGTTCGATTTTCCAGCACTAATAAGCTTGCTGGGTGTGGTAGCACAGGCCCTTAATTCCAGCACTCTGGGAGGCTGAGGCAGGAGCACTGCCAGGAATTCAGGGCCAGCCAGGCTACATAGTGAGTTCTGGACCTGCTGGACTATAGAGAGAAATCCCGTCTCAAAAACAAAAAACAAAAAACAAAAAAACAAAATCAAAGAACTCTTTTCCTTCTTTAAGTTGTGGGTATCAGGCATTTTGTCCCAGCAATGAAAAAGTAATACAGTAATCAAGTCTAACCTTGAACAAACCCTGCATCCTTTCCTCACTCTCTGACCAAAAGGTCTACTTACCATTCATGATCTTAGGTTTATATTTATTTATTTACCTATTTCGAGGCAGGGTCTCACTCTGTAGCCCAAGCTGGTCCCGAACTCATTATGGCACTTAGGCTGACCTTGGACTCATGGCAATCCTCCTGTCTCAGCCTCCTAAGTGCTGGGATTACAGGTGTGTGCCACCACGCCCAGCTTATGTGGTGCAGGGGAATAGAATTCCAGTACTTAGTGCTTGCTAGGCAAGCGCTTTAACCGCTGAGCCATTCTTCAAACAATTTCTTATACCAGTGTATACCAATGACAGTCTTCTCAAGGGTGCAGGTACTGCATCCAGAAATACTTAAATTAGGGCCCCCAGGTGATCTCAATGGTGAAAGTGGGTATGCCATTAGCTCATCAGTCCTGCTACTTCTTCCTTTTAATATTGATTGACTGACTGAATATAGTGCTGGGATTGAACTCAGGTCTTATTCTTGCTAGGCAAAACCTCTACCAATGAGCAATGTCCACAGCCCTGGCTTTTTCTTTTTCTTTTTTTTCTTTTTTTTTTTTGAGGTACTGAGGTTGAACCAAGGGCCTTTATACTGGGCTGTATTCCCATATCCCCCCCCCTTTCTTTCTTTCTTTCTTTCTTTCTTTCTTTCTTTCTTTCTTTCTTTCCTTCCTGCCTCTTTTTTTTTTTTTAACTCACTATGTACCCTATGCTGGCCTGGAACACACAGCAGTCCTTTTGCCTTAGCCTTTCTCTTTTTCTTCTTCTTCTTTCTCCTTCTTCTTCTTTATCGAAGACAAGGTCTTGCTCTGTAGTCCGGCTGGTCCTGAACTCACTGTGGAATGGCTTCAAACCCGTGGCAATCCTCAGCCTCCCAAGTGCTGGGATTACAGAGGCATGGGCTACCACACTCAGTTTTCTTTCTTTTCAGATAAGATTCTTCGTAATTCATCCAGTGAGACTTGAACTTGAATCTTCCTGCCTTATCTTCCCATAGTGTTAGGATTATAAGCATGTGCTACCATGCCCAGCTCGGTCCTAGCTTTGAACCTCTTAAGTAGGGGTTCTTAACCTTGACAAGACTGCTATCTTGGGTCACATAAAGCCTTGATGTACTGTGTATTTTAGAGGGTTTAGCATCATCTCTGTCTCTAATCACTAGATTCCAGTAGCTACTCTTCCTTCCCATTGGAGCAACTAAAAAGTGTCTCCAGACAGTTGCCAAATCTTGTTCAGGGGGGAAAAAAAATCACTCCTGGCTGGAACAATTGCTTTAAAAGGAATAGGATGCAAATCAGGGAAAAGCCAGAGCCCTTGGGGTTGAGAGTGTAGAGACAGCCAGGGAGGTTATTAATCTGAGAGGAATGAGGAGGAATGTCAGGCTAGTCACAGGGGAGGGGAGTGGATGCCCGGCCAGTCTCACTGGAACCTCACCTCAGGTCTAATAATTCTCCCCCATATCTCTTTGGAGAAAATTCTAAAGCTTCAAGTTTGTCACCAAAACCTGTCCTTAACAGGAAATTTTAAAAGTTTCAACATTCCTAAAAGCAATATAGGAAAAAAAAAAAAAAGTCACACTGAAGTGCCTAGCAAAAAAATAGAACAGGATGTGCTCCAGCAAAGCAGTAGGATAAGTAGGCAAAAGACTTACCCATTGAACAAGACTTGAGCCAGTTTGAAGAGCTCATGGCCCATTTCAACACTGGATGGCCCATGGCGAGCCCCAACCACTCGGAGGCTCTTCTGCAGATGGGTAGCTGACTTCTGCCAGTCCCCTATGAGACAAAAATACCTTAGTCCAGAAAAGAACCAGTAGACTCTGGGTGAACTCTCAGGGTGACAAAAGCTGAGGGAAAAGAGCAGCTGCAGGGGTTTTTATTTTGTGTGTGTTTGTTTTTTGAATAGTGTCTCACTCTATAGTCCAGGGTGGTCCTGAACTCATCATGTAGCCCAGGCTGGCCCAGAACTCACAGTAATCCCCTCCCAAGTGCTCGGATTACAGGCATGCACTACTCCTCCTGGCTTAAGTGGTTCCTAGGAAACAAACTCAGCGCCTTGACCTTGTTAGGCAGGCACTCTAACCAGTAGGCTATTCCTCCAGCCCCACAAATGTAGTTTAAAGAGAAAGAAACAACCAGAACAGGCAAAGGTCATGAGAAGATACACAAGGCAGGAAGCAAAACATGCGCTGTACCTAGGGCAGCATAGGCCTGGGCCAGGTCATCCTCAATCTCTCCCGCCACGATGTGCTCCGCTGATAGGAAGCTCTCAGCGTTTTGCTGGCACCCCAACAACTGCTGAATGGCTCTCTCTATCAATTCAAAGAAAAATGCCTCCTGTAGACAGAAACCCAGTCCTGGAAATGAGAACCTAGGCTCCACCTTGTACCAGCTGAGAGGAAGTGGAAACTCCCCTGAGTAACCTTGGCTTGCCACCAACCCATAGGGTTCCAAAAAAGTGGATTTCTCTCTCATGTTTTCTTTTAGTAGAAGAAGGTGCTACGCAGGACCTCCTCACATTTACCCTGGGTTTCCAACATCTGCTTTCCAACGCAAGCAACTCTACAGCCCACTCACAGTCATTATTTCTCATGATTCTGAAATCTAAGCTAAAAGCTTAACTTTCATAAAGTAGGACAAATAAATCTCCACACGAGCTCTAATTTCCTGGGGTAATGGGAGAGTATCACATTCTTTCCTTTATTTTTATTTTTGAGAAAGAGTCTTATTCTAGAGTCCAGGCTGGTCCTGCACTCACTATGGAGCCCAGGCTGGCCTAGAAGTCACCACAATCCTCCTGCCTCAGCCTCCCGGGTGTTAGGATTACAGGCGTGCACCACCATATGCAGTTTGTGTTGTGCTGGGAATTGAACTCAGGGCCTTGTGCTTGCTAGGCAAGTGTTCTAAACAAACTGTGCTCTTCCTCCAGCTCCACAACTTCTTTTCTGAAAAGAGAACTTATCTTCCTTCTTTCTTCCTTCCTTCCGTCTCTTCCTTTCTCTCTCTCTTTTTTTTGTGGTGCTGAGGATTGACCCAAGGCTCTTATATATGCTAGGCAAGCAGCTACCACTGAATTACATTCCCAGCTCAAGAGTAGAATTCTTATCTCCACTGCTTTCTAGAAGAGCCGTCCTAGGAAGTAAAGTCATTAGGATCTGGAGTTAAAATAAGTGACACGGAACCTCTGAAACTGCACAGTGCTCATGGAAGTCAGCCCTCAGTAGTCAGGGCTCCTGTCACTCAGCTACCCAGTGGGTAGGACAACAGCTTAAATCACACAGCATTTTCTCAGGGAGGGCAGACTGCCTGAGCTGGTTTGGGTTTAGTCTCACCGGCCTACATAGCCATCTTGTGGCCGGTATGGGGATAATTAAATTCAATTCTTCAATCATTAGAGCATCTTTCTGTTACTCTTCCCCCCAGATGCCAAGGCTTTGCAGCTCCTAGGCAGGTGCTCTATGGCTGAGCTACACTTCCAACTCCTAAGTATTCTCAAGTGTGTGTGTGGACACCTAAACAAACAAATAAAAGGGAAAGAGTCAGCAGACCATGGTGGGAGCGCATCTCACCTAGCTGGCCGCTGCTGAGGAGCTTCCGAGCTGCCCCAACCTGTTGCCGAAGGTCCCGCAAACGAGAGGCCAGGTGGGTCCGGCTGGCAGATTCTGTGCAGGCTCTGTTGCCACAGAACAGGATGTCGTCTCCCTGTGGAAGTCAGTTTTGTCTTTCTTTCTTTCATTTTCATTTTCTTTTCTTTTTTTTTTTTTGAGATAGGGTCTTGCTCTGTTGCCAGGCTTGTCCTGAACTCACTAGGTATTTCAGGCTGGCCTCAAACTCATGACAATCCTCCTGCCTCAGCCTCCCAAATGCTGGGATCACAGATGTGAGCCACCACACCCAGTCTTCTACTTGCTAGGTGAGCACTCTAACCACTGTACTACTCCTCCAGGCCCCATCTTTATTTCTCTACCAGAGGAGGTGATCAGCATTGACTGTGCTTATATTATAAGATCACTGACCGGACAGGGGAAAGGCAATCTTACAATAATGTATCATGACCAAAGCATGACTGAATTTCATCTGACAGCAGTGATTCTACTGAAGGGAGTAGCTGACCCTACCCCCAGATTTAATTTCTGGAACAGAATTGCTATATTCCACAATTCCTTGTCATTTCAATAGCCCCCTTTTCTCTTTGGGGCCAGGCCATAGATGACAACAAGTTTCTAATGGTTGAAAGAAAAAAAAAAAGCCTGAAAAACCCAACATAAAAATATGCGAGGTGAGGTCTCCCTACATTTGACCTTGAGTTTGCAATGTCAACTTTCCAAGGCAATCTACTCTTCCCTCCTCTAACACACGGTATGCTCTGAGAGGGGAGGAAAGCCCTTTGGCATTTGTTGTGCTGAACACACTGTCATTTGGCAACCACAACTTGGTTTCTCCCAAGGATTCCGTCACCCTTCTACTATAAGTACTCTACAGTGGATGGTGTGAGATTATGGCTCAGTGCAGCCTACACCCCTGGGCTAATGGCTGGAGAAACACTATGTGGCTCTGAATTTCCTCCAGCCTTAGGCATGAGGTCAGTGATACACAGTAAGACCTTTGCCTGGACTGTTGATGGAGTGGCACGTGTTTTCATCCTGGGCAGGACTCCGAGCTATTGGCAACCATCTTGCCGGCAGGAGAGGGAAGTCTGCATGAGAATGGAGCTAGCAGCACAAAGTGGAGTTGGGAAGTAGATGGAAAAATCAGACCCTGGTAACGTGATCTGAGCCCCCTGGATCAAACAGTATCTGAAGTGGCCCTATTTGGGACTTTCCAATGACTTAACTTGAGCAAATAAATTCCCAGTGTTTCCCACCCCCATCCCACTTTAATCAGTTTAGGTAGCATTTTCTGTCATTTGAAAGAGAATTATCACCAAATTCAACTTTTTCCTGTGGTTCCTAACTAAAGTATGGGAATACAACACCTTTACTTCCCTGAAGACTTTCTCCTAAAGACAGATGACCTTGGGGTGGATAACTGGCCTCAAGGCACAGTAGAGAGAAGGGAGAAATTTACCTGCATGAGCTCCCTGCAACTGTTACAACGGAACGCTTCCCACCGGGGCCCTGAAGCTGTTCTGCCCTCCTCAGAATGACAAGCTGGACAGCTGCAGTCAAAGAAGTACTGAGACCTCAGCTTCCGCCGCCTCTCAGCAGCATCCATCCGACTCTCGTGAGGTCCTGGAGAGAGATCACCCTCGGTCAATGCCGACAGCAAGAGGGAGTCAAACAGGACTTAAAAGCTTTCAGCTCATTACAGGACCTGGACAATTATTCTTCATGACAGATAACCTTTATTTTAACGTTTGTGGAACCAGACACTGAAACAAGCTTCCAAGTTGCTGGGCCAGGAAGGAAAAGAAGCTGAGAAGCTGCTTGCAGCTCCTTTCCACAGTGGGAAGTTTGATTAAGCAATGAGAGATGCAAGTGCATAGCCGCAGGAGAGTCTCTTACTATGGTGTTTGTTATCTCTGGCTTAAGGATGCATCCTCTCATCAAGGAAACAAACACTGGACAGGTGAAGGCATGTGCTCAGGAAAAATACCTTTTCCAAGGCACTCCACCCTGTTCTTGGAAATGATGTTTTCTTTTGACTTGCAAAGTCCAACAGGCAAAAGAAAAGATGCTTGTGGATGTTTCCTACCCACCCTCTCCTTTGGCTGGAGACGGGCAGAAGGGGTGGGGGGAAGGGCCAGCTCACCATAGCAGTGGAGAATCTCTTGCCCTTTTCCAATATGCTGTGTTGCTCGAACCGTGACAACGGTGCCAGAGAAGGACACGCTGGTGTTGGGACTGCAGGAGTGGTTCAGGAGGCTGATAACAGGAAAGACACCTGTGGCAAGGCGTACCTGCCTGCTCGTGGTGATGTCGCTCTCTTTAGGTCCTGAAAGCACAACAGGCGAAAGGAGAGATGTGTCAGGACATGTGTTCTGGCCTCACACCTCTTCAGGAGAAGCCAAGCTGGGCAGCTGGGCCCGGCGCCCATCTGGGTCATGGCTCTATAGCCGGATCCAGTGTAAATCAGAAGGAACATGACTCACAGCAAACTCTGGTCCCCAGACCCCAGGAAGCAAGGTGAATGAACACAGGAATGTCCACTGGAATCCTGGAACCTAGCCATTGTGTCTTTACACAAAAAAGATTAAAATTTATAGGAAAAAATCATAAAAAAGGGATTCTCAGTGGGGAGTTTTCTAGATAGTGTCATAATATTCGTAAAGACACAGAAACCAGAATACCTGTGGAGATTGTTTGCCAAAGACTTTTAGAGTCCAGGTGGCCTATGCTTGGTTAATAGAACAAGTGACTTAGTCATCATATCAAACTATATATCTAAGAAAGTTTAAGTGTATGTAAAAAAATCCACTGTCACTTTATTTTGCCCTTCGCTCCACATTTGTGAGGAACTGGTAAGTAGTAGTTCTCATGGAAGTAAACTCTGTGTACTAGCTTTGCTTCAGATAGGCACCTGTCCCCCCAAAAAAATCTTTGCAGTACAACTGACCAGCAATTAACTACATGACGGGTCATCAGGAAAGAAGGGAGAGAAGGGCTCCAGGCAGTGAGGGCCTTTGTGCTCAAGTACAGGACTGTGCATTGGTTAGGGTTTTTCTTTTCTTTTCTTTTCTTTTGGTTTGTTTGTTTTTTTGAGACAGGGTCTCACTATGAAGCCCAGGTTTGTCCTGAACTCACTATGTGGCCCAGGCTAGCCTTAGACTCACATGAAATCTTCCCGCCTCAGCCTCCTGAGTGCTGGGATTACAGGCGTGTGCCACTACGCCTGGCTTATGTGGTGCTGAGGAATCAAACTCGGGTACTTAGTGCTTGCTAGGCAAGCTTTAACCGCTGAGCCATTCCTTCACCCCCGGTCAGATTTCTACTGCAGTGACAAACACTTGACAAAATCAACTTAAGGAGAGAAAGCTTTATTTTGGCTCATGATTCAGAAGTTTAAGTCCACGCCTGCTTGGCTTTGTCACTGTAGGACCGTGGTAGCATAGTACCTCACGTCAAGAGTGTAGCAGAAGAGGCTCTTCACCTCATTGTGGCCAGAAAGAAGAGACAGGAAAGGGCTATGGTACCAATATTCCTGACAAAATATCTCAGTGACCTAACTTCCTTCCATTTCCACTCGGCCCTGCATCCTAAAGGCTCCACCACCTGCAACAGCACCAGAGGCTGGTGGACCAAGCCTTGAGCGTACGGGCCTATGGAGGACATTTAAAATCCAAACCATAACAGCCCACCTGCTGTTATTTCAGACAGTGCTGACTGATTTGATTATGCAGTTTCTTAGGCCACATGAATTTAGAGGCAGGAAACCAGTTGGGGAAGAACAAAAGACAGATGACAGACAAAAATGCTGTAAAAGTATTAGACTTACAGCCAATAAAATACCAGCATCGCTCACACACTCCCACCCTGGCAACAGGTCACCTAGCTAGTGGCTCCCAGAAGACAGCATTCCCACGGGGGTTTCTGTAAGAACCACACACATGCCAGCAGCATGGGTATGCGGATAGCCTTGGTCATCGGGCAAGGCTTCCATTATATTCAGAAGCTTCGGTTTAGGGATAAGAAAAACTATGTTCCTAAAAAACTGACTGAAATAAGAAAGATACTGACACTTAAAGGGAAACATTCAGTTTTCTACAAAACTAAAAAAACCACTGGATACTTGTGGCAAAATCGTACACATGCCAGGAATCTCAATAAGCCATTTACCAAAGAACCAAGTGGTCTGGATACAAATGTAATGAATAAAGAAAACATCATGAACTATCATATGAAAATGTTCTGCAAAGGAAAACATTAAATACAGGAATTATGTTGTCTCTCTGCAGACAATTCTATTATCTGTTGCTATGGGGGACAAGAATAGAACAAGTAAATAAAATTCACAGGGAATCCAAATGATTCAATTTCAGTCAATAATTCTACAAACCATATTAAAATCTTTCACCAGAGCCTCTCCTAAGTGCTTAACCAAGTTTCCTCTCCTCTCCTACCCGTCAGCATCTACCTTCTGGAACATGCGCTAATGAGCAGTGAAAATGCTAACAGGTAGGCAGCAGGAAGGAGCCGCACAGGGCTGGACAACGTGCAGTCGGAATAATCAGCCTCTGCATAATTAAAAGTTGACTTGCATTCCCAACTACTGATAACTGACAATCTATATTAGAACAGTTGCTAAAATTTTCTCAGAAAAAATGATTGCAATACAGTGAGTAATGTCAGCGTGGTGAATTATTTATAGGTTGCCCTCTAAGAGAAGCAGGCCTAGGAACTGAGTGCGGTATTTGTGTCAGAGTTAAATGTCTCTCTAATTATTTCTAAAAAATTAAGTATTGAATTTTAGAAATTACTCAATATTTTGCATTAGTCATCTATTAACAAAGATAACAGAAAGTGTGAATAAATATGAACCTTATCAACCAAATTCAATATGTGACATTTTGTATGAAAAAATGAAAGAGAGACAGGTGTGGTGGCAGATGCTGGAGTGCAATTCTATTTCAAAAGCAAATTGGGGGGAGGTGTTGGGTGTGGGAAGGGGTGTGTAACTTTGTGGTTAGAGCCCTTGCCTAGTAAGTGGAGGGCCTGAGTTCAATTTCCCAGCACCACATAAAAAATTAGCCAGGTATCGTGATGCAAACCTGTAATTCCAACACTTACGAGGCTGAGGCAGGAGGACTGCCTGAGTTTGAGGCCAGCCTGGGCTATGTAGCGAGTTCAGGTTCAGCCTGGACTACAGAGGGAGACTCTGTCTCAGAAAAAAAGGAGGAGGGAAGAGGAGACTAGGAATGAAGGATAGTGCAAAGGCCCTGGGTTTAATCCCTAGTACTGAAAGAACCAAAGCAAAATGAGAGAGAAAGAGAGAGATGTCAAGATTCTTTACCAAAGTTTATCTTATTGATATTTCTAGTGCATTTAAAATAGGACTCAGGTTAAAAAATTCATTCATAATACTTGTGGAATATACCTACTCTAGTAGGTATTTTATAAAATTAGATATTTGTATGTATGGAATAATCAAGTATCAAGACTAAAGGTGGGATTCCTGGCTCACTGAAGAGTGAGAGCCAAGGGCAGTGGCTTGATGTGAAGCCACGTGGAGCCTTAGTAGACACTGGCAAGACAGACTCCAGATACAGCCCAGACATGCCACTCCCAGGGAGACAGAACCACTCCTCCACCTATATCAAGGTCTAGAATGTCACCTGTGGCTGGATCCATCCCTTGAGATGGGCAGCAGAGAGGGGCTTCTGATAATTTTGATAAAAAAGGATTTATGCAAAGATAGTATCACACATTTTTATAGCTGTTGTCAAAGTCTATCCTAGTTAACACTTTAATCCTTCTTCTGTGCTACTAATGAAACAGCTGCTAATGAAATTCAATGAGAACACTAAACTGGGAGGTGTCGGAACCCCAAAGAAATAATAAAAAGGGATATAACAAGATTAGAAATATGAGCAGACTAAAACAAAATTAGACTGAGCTAAATAATGAAAGTGAACATTGCTGGTGGGCATGGAACTGGTACAACTTACCTGGAGGGCAATTTTGCAATATGTATCAGGAGTCTTAAAAAAGGTTCATACCAAAAATGTTAGCATCTGAATTATTTTTATTATTAAAATTACAAAAGAAAAACATAATAGTCATAAAAATTTTACTTTATCTTGTTAATAAGTTAACTAATTTTTAAATTTAGTGGTATATATCTGTGATACATAACCATTCACCTTGGGGAACTGCTGCATATACATAGAAGCAACGTAACCATGTTGACTTCCTCTTGCCCTCCCCAGTTCCCATGTCCCCCTTGACTCAGATCTCCTTCCAGTCTTCACAAAGTCCACCTACCAGTCTCCTGTCATCGACCTTTCATTTTGACTTTTAAATTATTTGTATTTTGGGTTTCTCATATAAGAGAAACAATGGGACATTTAACCTTCTGTGTCTGATTCATTTTACTTAAGAATGTAGCCTCCAGATGCACGCATTTTCATACAAATGACTCATATTTTTCCTTATGGCTGAATGGTATGCCACTGTGTATATATACTATATTTGCTTTACCTATCCATCTGTTGACGGGTTTACAAGCTACTTCTATAATTCAGCTACTATGAAGTGTGCTTCTATAAACAGATATGCATGGATCACTGTAATAAAATCTCTTTACCTCTTTAAGGAAGATACCCAAAAGAGCTCTAGCTGGGTCACATAGAATTTCTATTTTTAGTTTGTTGATGAATCTCCAAAGAGATTTCCATAGTAGTCATAAAAATTTTAAAAACTAAAAATTATGGTGACAGTCATCTGTAATCCAATTAGATGTAATAGTATTTTCTTTCAGTCGTTTTTAAAAATTTTTGAGACAGGGTCTCATTCAGGACTCCAGGCTGGCCTGCACTCACTATGCAGCCCAGGCTGGCCTCAAAATTTCAGCAATCCTCCTGCCATGGTCTATCCAAGTGCTGGTATTACATGTGTATGCCACACCCGGCTTAGGTGGTGCTGGGGAATCAAACTCAAGTCCTTGCATTTCTTGCTCAGCAAGTGCTATAACTGCTGTGCTATTTCTACAGCCCTGTTACTTTTTGAGACAGGGTTTTGCTCTGTAGTCCAGGCTGATTCTGAACTCACTATGTAGCCTAGGATAGCCTTGAATTCATGGCAATCCTCCTGCTTCAGCCTCCTGAGTGCTGGGATTACAAGGCATGTGCCACTATGCCCAACTAATTTTTACATGGTGCTGTGGGATCAAAACCAGGGTATTGTGCATGCTAGGCAACTGCTCTAACTTCTGAACTATGCCCTCAGCCCATTATGCATAGTTCAAAAGTTCATTTTAAGAGTTGTATGGGAGCTGGAGGAATAGCTCAGTAGCTAAAGTGCCTGCCTAGCAAGCACAGGCCCTGGGTTCAATTCCCCAGCTCCAGGCTGGAAGAATAGCTCAGTGGTTAAAGTCCTTGTCTAGAACCTGAATTCAATTTCTCAGTATCATTTAGGTTGGGTGTGGTGATGAATGCCTGTAATCCTAACACTGGGGATGCTAAGGCAGGAGAAGTGCTGTGAGTTCGAGGCCAGTCTGGGCTACATAATAAGCTCAGAACCAGCCTGAACTATAGAGTGAAACCCTGTCTCAAAACAAACAAACAAACAATTCCCCAGTACCACATAAGGTGGCATGGTGCTGTATGTCTACAATCCCAGCATTGAGGAAGCTGAGGCGGGAGGACTGCTGTAAGTTTGAGGCCAACCTCCTCCTCCACACCCCCAAAAAGAATTGTATAGTTACCTCGGTATGGTGGTACATTGCTATAATCCCAGCACTTGGAAGGCTGAGTTCACTGCTGTGAGTTCTAGGCCAGAGTGAGCTACATAGTCTGTTTAGGACCCTCCTGGACTACAGAGTGAGACTCTCTGTCTCTCAAAAAAAGAAACAAAAAAAAGTTGCATAGTTGCTAGAGATGTCCTTTCATTTTGTCATCCACATCTTAAGTTTTTGTTTATACATTCATCATGGCAAAGTGAGATGTTAAAGTAAAAAATTTCATTTGTTAATAATTCTGTGTGCTAGTAATTTTGGCTGAGTTCAGTCGAATGTTTTTTCTGCTGATTTTGCCCAGAGATTTATTCACATGTCTGCCTTCATCTGGCATTTTGTCTTTCATCCCGAGGGAGGCTAGCCAGGTTTGTTCACATGGCCACATCATCATTCAAAAAGTCCAGCAGAAGCGACAAGGGCTCTTAAGAACCAGACGCAAAAGTTACATAATGTCACTTGCACCGCATTCCACTGGTCAAAGCAAGTTGCAGGGCTAGCTCTGATTCAAGAGGAGGGACTTCCTCTTGAGGAGGAAAAAAGTAAAGATAAACATGCCCAGATAGGAGAAATCCTGACCATCTTCGCAGTCTTTCCCAGAGGCTCTGAGAATTACTCAGTCCTTTCACCTCAGGACACACAGAAGTTCAATACTCAGGTTTTATGGTAGTAGGAGCCATTTTGAAACGAGCCCAAATCTGAACTGTTTTGAGTAAAGGGTAAATCACATGCCAGGGAGTTTGGGGACACTTTAATCAGTGTCTGGGAAGGAGATGGCAGAAGATAGTCACAGAGCAAGAGGAACAGACCAGCAATCTTCTGAACAGTTTGGACTGTAGGGAGAGCAGGGGATAGGAGAGGGAAGTCAGAACAGATGAAGGAGCTTTGCTAAGGGGGTTGGGGGTGAGTGAGCAAGACACCTTGGAGGCTACTGAACTGTGAGGTTCCCCAGCCTACTGCTAGCACAGAATTCAGTGAACTTTTGGCTCTCTCATCCCCCCTCATATGCTTGGCTATTTAAGTAAAATCTCTCAGACAAAACACATGTCTGTGGTTTCAGGCATGGTAAGTGTGGGGGCAGGTCTCACAGAGCCAGAGCAAAGACTGAGCAGGGAGCCACAGCTGCCAGACTACTGCTACTAACCCCTCCCCGCAGCTGCTGGTCTGTGGCCACCAACAGTACAGGACAAGGAAAGAGACTACTTGTCCAAATAACTCAATACTGTGAAAATTTTTGGACTCATTTCAATTGTTCTTTTAGAACCAGAATTTTTTTGAGCCTACACTTGATCTTAGGCAAATGGCTAAGAAGCAATCATTTTTTGATCCTAAATAATCTTCAATTCTGAGCAACAGGATCACGAGAAGACAAGGCACAGGATGTGTGCAGAAATGCTGGACTCCCCAGAAGCTAATAACATGGGCCCTTAAATATTACAATTGTGGGACAACCCACTTGGAACCTTTCTCCCAGACATGGGAGCTTTTACCCCTTTATCCTTTGTTTCTGCATAAAGACCTATTATTCTAAAATAGACATACATACATACACACACACACACACACACACACACACACACACACACACACACATATATGTGTATGTGTTTATATACATTAGAATTGATAGAAAAGAAAGTAAAAAAAGTGGTCAGTTCAAAAAAAGATATACTTAAAACAAATACAAGAAATAACTGACAAGCTTAAAAAGGAATTTACTAGACAAATAATGGTCCTAATGGGTAAAAAATTTACTGTTTATAGAAGACACAAAAAGCTGGTTCAGGTAAATAAGGCAATGCAATATATAAAGAAATATTTTGGTAGAGAAGTGGAAAATATAAAAAGAAATCTAGCTGAAATTTAGATTTGAAAAATTCATCAGAAAGCAGGGGAAGTTGGTTCAAATATTGTGAGGACAGAATTCAGACTTTGAAAACAAGGTTGATGAATTAAACTCTGTAATCAGGCATGACACTGAAACAAGAAACAAGTAAGGTAGCTGGATCAATAGCTGATGGATGTCTCAGAAAACCAACTTCAGAATTATGATGTGCATGAAACACCAGAAGACAACACACAAGGTATAAAGAACTTATTCACTAAAATTATGACAGAAAAATTTCCAAATCTAGTAAAGGAAATTAATATTCAGGTACAAGAAGTCTGCAGAACATCAAATAGCCTTGACCAGACAAGAACCTAGCCATAACACATCACACTCAAAGCCTCAGAAATTCAACACAAAGAGAAGTTAAAAGCAGTAAGAGAAAAACAGACATTATTCTAACAAGGCCAAGCCCACCTGAATTATTACAGATGTCTCAATGTGAATCTTAAAGGCCTGTAGAGTCTGAAATGAAATCTTTCAAGTTTTAAAAGAAAGCATTAATCCAACTTGTTATATCCAGCAAAATTAACCCTCAGAATTGAAGAAGTTAAAAATTTTTTTCATGACAGAGAAACCCTAAAGTCATTTGAAACAAATAGCCATGCACTACAGAAAATACCTGGAGAATCTTAGTATCTCAAGGAATCTTAGAGAGAGAGCGGAAGAGAAGCACCAAAGAACTCAAAGGAGCACTGAGCCTGTCTCTGAGCAGTTAAGAGTGCTTGCCTAGTAAGCCAAAAGCCCTGACTATGTTTCCCCAGCACCACATAAGCAGGGTGTGGTGTTGTGTGCCTATAATCCCAGCACTCTGGAGGCTGAAGGAGAACTGCCATAAATTCAACACCAGCCTGGGTTCCATGGTGAGTTCAGGACAATCCTGGACTACAGAGTGAGACCCTGTCTCAAGGCAAAAACAAAAAGAAAAGAAAAGAAAAGAAAAGAAAAAAATACCTTAGAGGAAAGGAAACATCTAAAGGGAAAGAGTAACAAAAAGAAAAACAACCAATACAAGAAAAACAAGACAATGTCAGGATTTAGTAACAGTCTTACAATAATTAGTCTCAATGTGAATGGTCCCTTAACTTATTAGTCAAAACAACAGATTAAAAACCAAAACCCTAGCCATTTGGTGTCTGTAAACATCACACTTCATTCACAAAGAAGCACAAAGACTAAAGGTAAAAAATTAGAAATACTCCAGGCTACTGGACCCCAGAAACAAGCTGAAGTAGCTATACTATTCTCAGACACAGGAGATTCAACACAAAATACACCAGAAGTAACAAAGATAGATATTATGTACTGGTAAATGCAATTATCCAACAGGAAGAGCTCACAATTATAAACATATTTACAACCAGTGTAGGGGTTACCTAATTACATACAATAGAAGCTACCGGGTACATGAAGGGTATTGTGATTTGGATCTGGAATGTCTCCCAAAAGTCCTATGTATTTGGATGTTATTGATTGTCTATGGAACCATGTGCTGGGAGATTGGGACCTGAGCTGGAGGGGTGGATTACAGGCGTCTGGATTGGATTATAGGCATATGGTGGATTAAAAATGACTCCTGGAAGGGGTGGAACACTGAGACTGGGCCCAAAATGGGCAGATCACTGGACCTGGAAGTATATATATCCTACCAACTTCCTCTGGGTCCTGACTTGACTTGGCTTCCTGTCTGCAATGTTGTGAAGAGAAGGCGCCTCCACCTTTGCCTCTGCCATGTACTTCTACTATTGCTGGTCACCCCTGAGCAAACTGTGATCTTCCAAAACTGAGCTAAAATAAACTTCTCCTCCCCTAACTTGTGGATGTTGGGTATTAAGCCACAGTGACAAAAAAGTAAGACGAAGGGCCCAACAGACCCCAATATAATCATACTAAGCGACTTTAATGCACCATTCTCACAACAGATAGGTCATCCAGGCCAAAAAAAAAAAAAAAAAAATCAACAAAGAAATATCAGAGCTAAATCACAACATGGAACAAATGGATTTATCAGATATCTACATACTGTCCTAGCCAATGTTGACAGTATAAATCTTCTTACCAGCAACACATACGACTTCCCAAAACAGACCATATATTTGACCATAGGACATGCTTAGATAAATATAAAAAATTGAAATAATTCTCTGCATACTTTCAGATCATAGTGGAATGAAACTAGAAATCAATAGCAAAAGAAACTATACAAATATGTGGAGATTAAGTAATACATTATTGAACAAGCAATGGACTATAAAAGAAACCAGGGTAGAAATAAAAATCTCCCTAGAATTGGTTCATTAAAAGGATAAATAAGATTGAATAAATTTCTAGATAAATTTACCAAAAGAAGGAAAGAAATTTTATATCAGTGCAATTAAAAATGAAAAAGGTAAAATCACAACAGACACTGCTGAAATCCAGGGGATTATAAGAAACTATTTTGAAAACCAATATTCCAATAAATTCAAGAACCCAGAAGAAATGGATAAATTCAAAGACATACAATATACCAAAGTTGAACCAAAGAGATAGAAAAATCCTGAATAGAGTGATAACTGGATATGAAATGGAGGCAGTAATAAAGGATCTACGAAAAAAGAGAAGTCCAGGACATGATGGATTCACCACAGAATTTTATCAGAATGTCAGTGCAGACCTAACACCAATGCTTCTCAAACTGTTCCATTAAACTGAAAGAGGGAACACAGCCTAACTCCTTCCTACAAGCAAGTATCACCTTGATACCTATGTAGAGACTAAACAAAGAAAGAAAATTACAGGCCGTTTTACTTAATGAACATAGATGCAAAAATCCTGAATATATTTCAAACACAAGGCAACAGATGATTAAAAAGATCAAATATCATGACTGTCTTAGTTACTTCTTTGTTGCTCTTACTAAATACCCAATATCCACAAATCAGGGGAGAAGTTTATTTTAGCAGACAGTTTCAGAAGGTCACAGTGTATTCACGGGTGACTGGCAACAGCGGAAGTACATGGCAGAGGCACAGGTGAAGGAATTACAAACAGGAAGCCAAGTTATGTCCAGTCAAGTCAAGTCTCAGAAGGCAGGTAGCAGCATATATTATTCCAGGTCCCATCCCAGTGATCCATCCCTTCTTGGTCCAGCCTCAGTGTTCTGACCCTTCCAGGTTAAGCCACACCACACACCTGTAATCCAATTCACACACCTGAAATCTATAGTTTATTGCCCACCTGTCTTCCACTACACACCCATAATCCATCCTCCAAGAGCAGGCCTCAATCTCCTCACAACACTATATTCTATAGACAATCCATAACATCCAATTGCAGGAGACTTTTGGAGGACATTCCAGCTCCAAACCACAATATTCTGCCCTTAGCCCCCAAAAAACTCATGTCCTTCTTCCCATGTAAAATGCATTCATCCTTCTCCAAGAGTTGCCAAAGTCTTAACAGTTCCAGCTCTGCTAAAAAGTTCAAGTGAAAAGTCACCTCTGAGGTCCAAGGCAAACTCTTAGCTGTGAGCTCCTGTGAAAATTAAAGAAAGGTTAAATACCTCCAACATACAACAGCACATTCTCATTCCAAAAGGAAGGAGTAGGAGGGTAGAAAGCCATCAGACCAAAACAAGGTCTAAACCCAGAAGGACAAGGGTTAAATCCTGTAGTTCCATATCCAGCACCCAGGGTAAACTGTGGTGGGGTATGAACTTTGGTGGCCCTAGCCCTATAGCATGCCTGCTGGATGAAACCTCATCTTCTCTCCTTTGGGCTGGATCCACTCATGGCCTGCAGCTTTTTTCAGCCAATGATCCATGCTCCTGGCTTCTACAAAATTTTGGGCTGTCCAATGCACCTTAGGCTTCTTCTTCACAACTTCATACACTGCCTTCCCAGGGGCACACTGCTTGGCCTCCAAGGCCTTCCTCTGAAATGTGGGTAGAAACTCAATGAACCCACAACTCTTGCACTCTGCAAGCTTATAAAGTCAGGACCACACGGACGCTGCCAAGATCTACTCCTGGCTTGAGCAATAGCCTGGTCCCCTTGTGCCATGGCTGCAGAAACTTCTGAGTACCTGGATTGCTGAACTCCAGGGAGCTGAACTTTGGCAGACACTTCCCTTTTGGGCCCTAAAGGGAGCCCTGGGGTACTCTTCTCAGAACAGGATCTCTTGCTTTTGCACCCTTTAATTGGTAACAGGTAGGATCTTGCTGCTTCCTGAGACACCCTCAAGTCCTCTTTCTTACTGTCGTGATTTCAAGAACCTGGTTTCTTTTGAATGCTGGCCTCTTTGACTTCCCTGTGCTCTTTGGTCCTATCACTGCAGGCCATTTTAGTCTGGTACTGCAAAACCTTTACATCTATTTTCTCTGCCATTTTCTGCTGCCTTTTGCCACAAGAGTTGGCTAACAGCCACAAACAGTACCCAATTGGTGGTCTGAGTATCAGGCGGCCTTGAGATTTCCTCCACCAGATTAAGCAGTTTACTACCCTTAATCTCAGGCAAAGTCTGTAGACAAGGGCACAATGCCAACAAACTTTCTCTCAGAGCATAGCATGCATAGTTTTTAGAGCAGTTGCCAATATCTTCTGCAACTTCTTGAGCGTCGCCTTTCCAATTCACACTTCTATCAGTACTCTGTGCTGATAACCACTGTGCCATTCCTCCAGCCCCAGCATTCTGGTCTTCTAAGTGCCAACCAGAATCTTCCATCAAGCTTGGCTCAGAGCACTCCCAGGCTTCTCCAGGTGGCATCTTCAAATCTTTCCAAGCTCCTCCCACAAACCAGTTTCAAAAGGCTTCCAAACCACATGGTCAGGAAAGTCACAGCAACAAGCCCTCTCCTGGTACCAATTTTCTGTCTTGGTTACTTTTTCATTGCTGTGACTACCTGGCACCCACACATTAGGGGAGGAAAAGTTTATTTTAGCTTGGAATTTCAGAAGTCATAGTGTGTACATGGACGCTGCCAACAGTGGAAGAGGATGGCAGAGGTAGAGTTGAAGGTACTGCAAACAGGAAGCCAAGTCCAGTCAAGTCAAGTCCAGTTAAGTCCCAGAAGGAAGGCAGGAAGCAGCATATATCTTTCCAGGTCCCTTCCTAGGGTTTCACCCCCACTGCACACCTGTAATCCAACCCACACACATGGAATCCATAATCTATCACCAACCTGTTTTCCACTATACACCTATAACCCATTCCTCCAGACCAGGCCCCAGTCTCCTAACAGCACCATGTTTCACAGATAATCTGGAACATACAAATACACAAGACTTTGGGGGGTCATTCCAGATCCAAACCGCAATAATGACCAAGTTGGCTTAATTCCAGGAATACAAGGCTGGCTTAATATACATGAATCAGTAAATGTAATATACCACCTTAACAAAAGCCAGGACAAAAATCACATGATCATATCAATAGCTACCACAAAAGCCTCTGACAAAACACAACATCCCTTCCTGATTAAAACTCTGATGAAAACAGGTATAGGGGCTGGAGGAATGGTTCAGCAGTTAAACTGTTTGCCTAGCAAGTAATAAGTACCCAGGTTCAATTCCCAACACCACATAAGTCAGGCGTGGTGGCACACACTTATAATGCCAGCACTTGGGAAGCTGAGACAGGAGGACTGCCTTGAATCCAAGGCCAGCTAGGGCTCCATAGTGAGTTCAGGACCATCCTGGGCTACAGAGCAAGACCCTGTCTCAAAAAGAAAGGAAGGAAGGAAGGAAGGAAGGAAGGAAGGAAGGAAGGAAGGAAGGAAGAAAGAAAACAGGTACAGAAGGATCTTACCTTAAGCTGATGTAAGCAATGTATAACAATCCTACTGCCAGCATCATCCTAAATGGGGAAAAACTGAAAGCATTTCTCCTCATATCAGGGACAAGACAAAAGTGTCCATTCTCTTCAGTTCTATCAATATAGTGTTAGAAAACTTAGCTAGAACAACCAGGCAAGAGAGTGGAACACAGGAAAAACACATATGAAAGGAAGAAGGGAAACTATGATTTGTGGATGACGTGATCCTTTATATAAAGGACCCCAAAAACTCGACCAGACCTAATAAATTCAGCCAAGTTGCAGGATGTAAAATACACAAAACCCAACAGCATTCCTCTACAGTAACCATGAAAACAGAGTAAGAGATCAGAAAACTAATCCCATTCATAGAAGCCTCAAAGAAAATTAAATACCTAGGAATCAACCTAACTGTGCAAGTAGAGAACCTCTACACTGAAAACTACAGAACTCTGAAAAATGAAATCAGACAGAATTTGACTTTATCTTTTAAGACAGGGTTTCATGGTCGTCAGGATAGTCCTGAACTCAGTATGTAGCCCAGGCTAGCCCAGAACATATGACAATCCTCCTGTCTCAGCCTCCCAAGTGCTGGGTTTACAGGTATGTGCCACAATGCTCAGGTAGTATGTGGTGCTGGGGAATCGAATCCAGTGCTTTGTGCTTGCTTGGCAAGTACTTTAACCACTGCATTGTTCCTCTAGCCTCAAAGAGAATTTTAGAAAATAGAAAGACATCCCCTGTACCTGAATAGGCAGAAGCAACATTGTCAAAATGGCCAAACCGCCTAAACTGATTTACAGATTCAATGCAATCTCAATCAAGATACCAACAGCATTTTTCACAGAACGAGAAAAAAGTGACCTGAAAATTTATATGGAACCAGAAGAGACCCAGAACAATCAAAACAATCCTAAGCAACAAAACAAAAACAGGAGGTAACACAATGCTAGATATCAAATTATAATACAGAGCAACAGTGATTTAAAAAAAAAATTCCACAGGGCTGGAGGAATAACTCAGCTGTTAAAGTGTTTGCCTAACAAGCTTAAGGCCCTGAAGCCCAACCACACACCCTTGTTTGTGTATCGTCCGTGGCAGTTTCCATGTGACATGGCATAGATGAATGTTTGCCACAGAGAACATATGTCCTGCAAAAACTGAAATATTTACTATCTGGGCTTTTATAGAAAAAGTTTGTGACTTCTGATCTGTGAGATACAAGCTTTGACAGACATGTGTATCTGCTAAATACTCTAGCTTATTGTGTTATCTTGGTTTTTAAGACCTTAATATATTTGATCAAAGTCAGAATGGTACATTAAATTTTTTCACAATAATGGAGTTTTTGCCCAGCTTTTCTTTGTATTCTTAACTATTTTTGTTTTATAGATACAATCTCTATGCTTCTGAGGGCTAAGGTTGATGATATATTTCAGTGTGGAGACTTTCCTTAATAAAAAAAAATGTTTTTATAGATATCTTGAGTTCTATAGTTTAATATTAATATCCTGATTTGCTTGTGATTCCTGATATATCCTGTCCAAACACTTTGTGTAGTTTTGTCTAAGCCACTTTTGGAGGTGTGCTGGGGATGGAGCCCAGGGACCTTTACTTTGAGCTATATCCCCAATTTATTTTTCTGTTTGATTTTGAGATAGGGTCTTGCTAAATTACTAACCTGCCCGAATTGGGCTCGAATTTGTGATCCTACTTCGGCCTCATAGAGTGCTGGGATTATAGGCCTGCACCACTGTTACCTGCCACGAGTCACTTTTGTAAATGGGATATATTTATATTTTAAGTTTTTTGATCCATTCTCAAAGACTTTTATTTTTGATGCAGGGTCTCACTTCCTGAACTCACTATGTAGCCTAGGCTGGCCTCAAACATATGATAATCCTCCTACCTCAGCCTCCTGAATGCTGCGAGGGATTGTAGGCATGCACCACCACACTCAGCTAGTATGTGATGCTGGGGATCAAACCGGGACCTTCTGCTTTCTAGGCAAGGGCTCTGGGCTCTAATAACTGAGCTATGGCTCTAGTCCTGAAAGACTCTTTTTTTTTTTTTTTTTTTTTTGAGACAGGGTCTCACTATGTAGTCTAGGCTAACCTAAATTCAACCCTCCTGCCTCCGCCTCTGAGAGCTGGGATTACAAGAATGACCCACCAAGCCCAGCTAATCTTTACGTAGTGCTGAGACATCAACCCAGGGTCTTGCATTTGCTAGGCAGATGTTCTTAAATGCTGAGTTATGATCCCAGCCCTTCTTTTTCAGTAACAGTTGTCTCTGTTGTCAGTACCGTCACACTGGAGATGTCACTCATGATGCTGGCTACCACCTCAGCCTCCCCACCTACCAACATAGCCTTAATCGTAGTACCTGGTACTTCAGGAAAGCTGGCTGGTCTGTGCCCAAAAGTGGTCCTCTGGCAGCTGGCCACTGGGCCAAAGAGCAGACCGCACAGAGGATGGCCAGCGACTACGGTACAGTGTAACGTGAAGCGCTGTATTGGGCCAGCTCTTCTCTGGGAAATTTAGAAGAGAAGGGAAAAAAAAAAAACATCAACTGGCAAGAAATGACGCAGGTCAGCTGAGTGAGTCAAGCATCGGGTATTCTACTCAACTACAGACTCTGCTCTTTCTGCAGTCTGTTTGGACTACTGTTTCTGTCCTTCTAAGGAAAAAACTATTTAGCTTTCTCCGGATTCTTGGTTGTGTGTCCTTATAACAAACTTGCTATTGTTTATTTGAGGCAATTTTCCTTTATAATAAAAAATTCTCAGTTATATGCATTTAACTTTTTTCTTTTTTTCCTTTTTTTTTTTTTGAGACAGGGTCTCACTCTATGGTTCAGGCTCATCCTAAGTTCACAATATCGCTTAAGCTGTCCTCAAACTCACAGCAATCCTCCACCAGCCTCTGCCTCCTGAGTGCTCCGATTACAGGTATGTGCCACTATGCCTGGATTATATGGTGCTGGGGAATCAAACCCAGGGCCTGGTCTCACTAGGCAAGCACTTTAACTGCTGAGCTACACACCTCACTCACATTTAACATTTTAAAGAATTTTGCCAACACACACAACTCTGTAAAGTCAGGTGAGATGGAACTATGCATTTTACAGATGAGAAAAGTAAACAAAAGTAGGATGAAATAATTTGTTAAGGTCATACAGCTTCTCAAGGGCGTAAGAATAACGTAAGACAGCTACGTTTTCCCAGTAGGTCATTAATTTGTTTGAATACTATTATTTCCCATTACAATTCTTTCTCCCCAAACATCAGCCACATTCAGAAAAATATCCTAAGGCAGAAACCCAGATCTCCTCTTACCTGTGTGCTGTAAAGTGGTCACGGCCTGCGCGTTGCACTGCAGCTGGAGCAGGTGCCGCAGCATGGCTACTGCCCAAACGTTCCAATCAGCACACAACTGAGGAGCCCTCGCAGCTTTCAGCTTAGAGGATTTCAGACTTGTGGTGATGGCCTGCAGGTCGTCTGCTTTAAGATGCCCACACAGTGCCGAGATGCTGAGGGCACAGAGAAACTTGTGCTCTGGGCTATGGTTTTCAGTATGGGGCAAGAGGTTGAACACAGCATTATAATTATTTTCATACTTCCCATTAGTATCACATCCAGGAATTTGGGTCTCAACATCTTTGCCAATTTCCTTGCTTCCTCCCTGGCCATAGGTGAATGTCTGGACCAGACTTTGGCTTTCAGATAAACATATGTCCTTGTTATTAATCTCATCATCGATCCTCTGTATAATGTTGCCCACATCTTCAAACCTAGACAACAGAGTCAACCTCAGGGCAACATGGCAGAAGATCCCAAGAGTGAGAAGCAGCCCCCCGATGGAACACTCCGTGCTGTGATAGAGTGCCCAGGCCTGCTGCGCACACTCTTGGCTGCAATACCTGGCATAGCTGCATCCATCGCAAGGAAGCGTGGCCAAAGTGTGCTTCAAACATTTATGACAGTAGAGGTCCCCACGGGTAACCCTGGTGTCCCATTTGACCTCTAAGCTGCGAGGCCGTGGTGACATTTCTCCTGGGTTGAGGACACTCACAAAAGCTTCCTCCTTCACCAGGAGCTCTCCGGGGAGAATGTCTTTTGTGGCAATCAGATGGCGGCCTTTTAGCAGGTCCATGCATAAGGCGACAGATGATGATGCATTGGAAATGTTTTTGTTCTCCTCTAGGGTCCTATCTTCAAAGTGTTTGGCTACAGTGGTGGGAAAGGTTTCTGGGAGATTCTCTTTTTCTTGTATCTTCCTTTTCAGAAGACAGAGGTTTTTCTGTATATTCTGAAGTGGGGAAACTACTGAGGTTGACTTGGCAGTCAAGTCACTTTCAAGTTCAAGAGCACTGATTGTATGGCTTGCCTCCTTCAGTCTCCCCAGGGTCACCAGGCATTCTGCCTTACGCAATGTCAGCTTGGGTTGTAGTCTTTCTGGATACCCATGCATCTGTGCTCTGATGATGTCTTCAAGACAAGTCTGAAAACAGAAAGGAAATCCTGAGATGACCTCTGACCCTTGTCCTTCAATGTGTACTGAAAATTCTTCCAAAAAATCTACAGGAAATTTAAGAATTATCAACAGTGGAATGAATACAACCAAAAGCCTATTTATGTAAATTATGTGTGATTTGGGGGAAGAGAGATTCGGAGGAATGAACTCTTCCTAAACATAAATCTGGTTCCGATCAATTCCTGTTTTAAAAACTTGACTGGTGTCCTCTCCAGGCTTCTGGGCCAGGAGCTTTTGTTTCTTTCTTTTCTTTAATGGAGACTTGGTTGGGTTTCCTCTTGGCTTCTTGGCCAAAGGCTTTCCTTTCCTCTCTTGTTTGATACAATAAACTATTACTTGCACTAAAATCAAAATAAAACAAACAACCCCCCCCCCCAAAAAAAAAAAAAAACGGCACTGGCACGATTATCAGGGCCTTTCATATACTAAGCACACACTTTACTACTAGCGGACAGCCTCCAACCTCTGTGTGATCTTTGAGTGGTTAGTAATATTCATTAGGATATTATGTATACCTATTCTTATAAAATATTTCTATTGGGGGCACACCACTTGGGGACCCCTTCCTGGATAGGGAGCACTTTTACCTCTCAGTTCTCTCCTAAATAAAGATCTATTTTACAAAAAAAAACCCCATATTTTTCTTATTTTTTTGTACCAGGGATCAAGCTGTCTACGGCCTTTACACCGAGGGATATCTCCAGCGCCCTTCTTTTGTTTTTCCTGTCCTTTGAAACAAGGTCTTTCTCTGAAGTCCAGGCTGGTTGTTAACTTACTATGTAGTGCAGTCTGGCCTTGAACTCACCGCTATCCCCCTGCCTCAGCCTCCCTAATGCTGGAATTATAGGCATGCACCATCATGCCCAGTTTATGTGGTGCTGGGAATTGAACAAGGCCTCGTATTTGCTAGGCAACTAACTTCCTCAAGCTCCCCTCAGCCCATTTTTATTTCTGATTTTGAGACAGAGTCTTACTATATCACTAAGTTGCCCAGGCTGGGCTTGAACTCATGATCTTCCTGCCTCAGAACTGTCAGAGTGCTGGGATTATAGGCAGGTGCCACCAGGCCTGGATTTTTTTTTTTTTTCCCAGGCAGGGTCTCACTCTGTAGACCAGGCTGGTACTGAACTCCCTATTATCCCAGGCTGGCCTTGAGTTTACAGTGATCTTCCTGCCTCAGGCTCCCAAGTGCTGGGATTACATGTGTAGCCCACCTGGCTTATGTGGTCCTGGGGAATCAAACCCAGGGCCTTATGCTTGCTAGGCAGGCGCTTTAACCACTGCACTATTCCTCAAGCCCCTCTAGCTTCTATTTTTTAAAAGCAGAAAAAGAAAGCTATCTTACTTACAGAGTAATATGGACTTTAAGAGAGCAGACTCTAACGCCAAACAAACCTTCTTAGTATCTCAGTTTTCCTTTTTGTTTGTTTGTTTTTTTTTAAAAGACAGGGTCTTGCTCTGTAGTCCAGGCTGGTCCTGAACTAACTATGTAGCCCAGGCTAGCCTTGGACTCACCACAATGGTCCTGCCTCAGCCTCCTGAGTACTGGGATTGACAGGTATGCATGACCACACCCAGCTTTACATGGTGCTGGGGAATTGAACCCAGGGTCTTGAGCTTGCTAGGCAGAAGCTTTACCTGCTGAGCTATTCCTCCATCTCTCAGTTTCCTTATCTAAAAACTAAAGAAGATTATATCTTATGAAGTTGTTTTAAGGAAGAAAGAAAGTAATATATCTGAACTGCTGAAAGTACTTAAATATAGTTAAGTACCCAATAAATGGGAATTGTTATTAGAAGAAAAATAGAACCCATATAGGAAAGTTATAAAGGGTTAAATATTTTTCCTGTTCTTCCAGTGTTTGTCCTTAGTAATCCAGGACTTCCTTGCTTAGGACCTAGAGCTAGATTGTTATTCTTGTCTTTTGGTATGAATAGCAGTAAGTAGAACACGTGACTATCTCAGCAGTCCTTAACTCTTGGGTATAATTTGAATTTCTGTGGAATTCTGAAATGGATGTACTGAAGGACATTTGAGAGCTGCCTTTCGGCCCTTTTCAGTCTTCAGAGGCACCTCCCAAAAACCTAAGTCTGACTGTTGTCATTTCCTGCTTTAAAAATTCCCCTGACACAATTCTCAACTTTTTTTTTTCCTGCTGCCACCACTAGGGTAGGAGAAGAAAGCCACTGCTAGGAAGGCCTAATGACAGGCACTCACAGGCACTTCAAGGCGCCTCCCACTCCCTCGCTCCCAGGGCTTACTGAGGGGAAGCTATGGCACCACAGGTTCTGCCTACATAACATTAAGCAAGGAACAAGTATTACAGGCACACTTGGAACCTGAAGTCTTATCAGCAACACACCATACAGCTCGTGCTGACCCCAGCACCACTGTCCTTGCCGCAGCTTTCTCCTGTCAGCTAGTGCTATGCCGCATGGCCATGTGGGACAGGGGAGGTGAATCTGGAGAAAAAACGAATTTGCGTGGACAGCCCTGTGCTCCCAATTTACCTGCGGCACAGCCTGACTGATGTCAGAAGGAAGAGGGGAGGTCTGGTCCTTCAGCCAAGCCCCAGGCACCAATACTCACTTGGTAGTGACCCAGGTGGAACAGGGCGGCTGAGCGATTGGCATAGCACAACGAGCAGTCCTCCGTGTTAGGCCTTGAATGGGAAACTCCCTGCAAAGCAGCCAGTAGTTAAATGCAACAATGGAAACTTGTACCTCCCCATGGTAACTTTTTCAGATAACAGGGGCTCCGCCACCAAAGGGGTGCCACTGAACCCCTCTGTGCTTCACCTTAATTCTTAACATCCTCAAAGCACAGCTGTAAAGGATGGAGCGAGGAAATAACAGCATCAGACCCAACTTCCACGGCAAAAAATACCCAAGGCAAATGACAAATGGAGAAGAATACCTGCAATCAAAATTCGGCACACAACAAACACTGTGCAGGGCTGAGGATGTGACTCGGCAGCAGGGTGCTTGCCTAGCGCATGTGAGACCCTGGGTTTGATCCTTAGCATGGCCAGAAAAAAATAAAAAGGCACTGTGGTGCACACCTGTAATTCCAGTTACTGGGGAGGCTGAGGCAGGAAGGCTGTAAAGTGAAGTGCAGTCTGGGCAATTTAGTAAGATAAAAAAGGAATAGGAGCTGGGCCTCTAGTCCTAGCCCTCTGGAGCTGAGGCAGAGCACTGCAAGCTTGAGCCTGGCCCAGGCAACTTAGTGACTTAGCAATATTCTATGTCAAAATTTAAAATGTACTGGGTATGTAGCTAAGTGTTATGGTCTGGGATTCAATCCCCAGAGCCACAAGACAAACAAATACTTATGGAAACAGTTAATTGACCTATGGATAGCCAAATATAGACAAGCAATTGTAAAAGAGGGATGCTTTTTATCTCCCATCAAGTTGACAAGGATTGACACTAACTATAAAGTGGCCTATCAAATTACTAGAGAAAAGGGGAGGATTACTCAGTGAACATAAAAGGTCTGGTAGAGAGTCTTTGAAAAAAAAAAATTAGTGCATTATTTGATAGCAATTTCAGTGGGTAAATTCCAAAGGGATCAGGCTGTTTTTTTGTTGGGGTAAAGGGTACCAGGGATTGAACCGAGGGCCTCATATGTGCCACGTAAGGAGTCTACCTATGAGCTACATTCTGTGCCCTGCAAATGGCCCAAACTCTTATTTTTTTAAATTTTGTTTTTTTGAGACAGGCTGATCCTGAACTCCTTATGAAGCCCAGGCTGGCCTCAAACTCATGGCAATCCTCCTGCCTCAGCCTCCTAAGTGTGGGATATTAGGCATGCACTACCATGCCCAGTTTATGTGGTGCTGGGGAATCAAACTCAGGGACTTGTACTTGCTACGCAAGTACCCTAACCATCCCCACACCCTCAGATTCTTAATATAAAAGATGAAACTATAATAGCACTGGAAGAAACTCTAGGAACAGTCTAGTGTTAGAGAAATCCTTTTCTAACTATGACATAAAACCCAGAAGTCATAGAAAGGTTAGTAAATTTGGCCACAAAAAATTCCTCACAGCAAAACCAATGAAAGCAATGCAAACATTGGCTTAGAAAAAATATGTACAACTCGTATTTCAGATAAAAAGCTAATTTCTTCATCAAGGGTTTCTACAGATCAATACAATGATAATGAATAATTCAATAAGAAATACGCAAACATATGGACAATAGTTATGGGAAATAAAAATGGCTTTTAAACATTTCACAAAATGCTTAAGTTTATTCATGATTTGCAAAAAAAATTAAAACTGTCCTGAGATACTATTTTTTACCTATCAACTTGGCAAAGAAAGGCAATGACAGCAGAGAGAGCTGGCAAAAGATGAGTTAAAAGAGCATTCTTGTTATGCGCTACTGGGACTCTGAGTCTGATTATTACGGAGGGTGTTTTAGCAATATATATTAAAAATTTTAGATATTACTTTATATACATACACACAAAATCTCCATTGATCTAGTAATTCCTCTTCTAGGAATTTATCCTATAAATATAATTATTTATATTGCAGATGTGTACAAAATTACATACATGCAAAGTTTCTCATCACATAATTTTGTTTGTGTATGTTAATGTGCTACTGAGGATTGGCCCTGGGGCTTTTGCACTGAGCTACATCCTTAGTTCTTTTTAAAATAATTTTTTGCTTTAGGTGGGATCTCACTGAGAAAAAAAAAAAAAGATGGGATGTCACTAAGTTGCCCAGAGTGGACTCAAACTTGTGATCTTCCTGCTTCAGGGTGGTCAGATTGCAGGAATGTGGCACTACATTCAGCTACATAGAACTGTTTGAAGAAGCAAAAGCTAAGAAATAAATGTAGGACACTGGTAAAAAAAAATTTATGACATACCCCTGTAACAGAATATCATACACTCATAAAAAGAATGGAGCTGGATGTGGTAGCCTCTGGAAACTGGCAGCTGGAGGATGGTAAGTTCAAGCCTAGATTAAGCAGTTTAGTGACTTAGTGAGACCCTGTCTCAAATTTTAAATCAATAAATCAATAAATGGGCTAGGGATTTTTTTTGTCTTTATTTTTTCTTGCCTGCTTGTTTTTTTGGCAGTACTAGAGATTGTACATGAACCCAGGATCTTCACAATGAGCCATATTGCTAGACCCCTTTTATTTTTCATTTTGAAAGAGATAAAGTCACTAAATTGCCTAGACTAGGCTTGAATCTATGATCCCCCTGCCTCAGCCTCCAGCAGTGCTGGGATTGTAGGTATGGGCCACCATGTCTGGCTAGAATGGAGTAGCTCTTTATGTACTAATGAGGAATGATTTTCAAACTATTATCACATCATTATTATTACTATTTTGGTTTTTTGTGTGTGCGTGGTAGAGGAGACTGAACCCAGGGCCTTGAACACTACTAGGAAAGTGCTCTACTACTGATTTATATCCCTAACCTCCAAACTATTATTGCTAAGTGTCAAAAATATGATGCTGAACAGTTTTTACAGAATGTTATCATTCATGTAAAATCAAAGTGTATGTGCAGGAGCTGATGAATATTTGTAGTGCTGGGGATGAAATTCAGGGCCTTGTACACATTAGCTACGTGCTGTACCACCGAGCCACACACCTGGCTTTATTTTCTAATTCATAAATTTTTATAGGGACAATGTCCTGCTGTGTTACCCAGGCTAGTCTCCAACTCTTGGATTCAAGTGATCCTCCTGACTCAGCCTCCTAAGTGGCTGGGACTACTAAGTGCATGCCATAGTGCTAAGCTACTTTTATTCATTTATATATGCCTGAAATACAGTATATCTAGCAGTGCTAGTTTATGGTTATGGAGAATAAGGTGGCAAGAGGCAGATGAAGTAGAAGACATTGTATATTTTTGCAGTGTTTGGAATCTGAGTCTGCGAATATATTTTCCATTAAAAAAATAAATCAGTAAGGTAATAATAACTCTGTAGTAAGTAGTAATGCTTAGGCTATGGAGAACTGAACATTCCCATGCTGCCCACGAACTCACTATGGAACCCAAGCTGGCCTTGGACTCAAAGCAATCCTCCTGTCTCAGCCTCCCGAGGGCTGAGATTACAGGCGTGCGCCACTACACCCGGCTTATGTGGTGCTGGAGAACCAACTCAGGTACGTAGCACGCAAGTGCTATAACCGCTCAGCCATTCTTCAGCCCTGTCAGAATGAATATTCACTCGTTCTTTTCAACATTAGTTCAGCTAGCTCAACTTAAAATGAGATAGCAAAGGGCTTAAAAATACATATTCCTTTTGACTGAGCAATTACCCTTCTATTAATTTATTCTAAGAAAACAATCAGTTGTACATGGATATTTACACAGGAAGATGTTCACTGCAGCATGTGTCAACATTAGAGGGCAAGTATACTTTTTCTCCATAAGGGAGCACTAAACCAGTCAGAAAATCATGGTCTCGGGAAAAATGGAGCAGCCTGAGAAAATGGGTATAATAAACTGTCGATGGGAAAAAACAGGTACAAAGCAGTAAGTGCAACATTATCTCAATTTGTAAAAGAAAAACGCAGAAAGTAGTCTGGTTGGCAGGTAAAAGCAAAAATGTTAGTAGCACCTATAACTGGTAATGAAATTTTTTTATTATTCCTTAGACTTCCCTATATTTTCCAAAGTACCATATGTTACTTTTACAGACAAAAACAACAAATATTACTTTAAAAAAGAAAGAATGTAGCAGCTTTTTAGAAAACTGCAAAGTACCATAATCACCAAAGTACCCGCTTCATGAGACAGGAAGCTCACCTCCCTCCACAGGCAGAAAAAACCCTGAGTTTTTGGTCTGATTCACTCCTGACCTGTCTTCCTTGAGAGGCTTCCCACGTGACACGTTAATGTTACACGTGCACAGAGCTGAAGAGCTGAGCCCCACAAATAAGCCAGTAAGCTGTTCACCACTGGTTCACTAGGTCTAATGTATTTTAATCCTTCAGCAATCACTAAAGCTTACATTACTTAGCTAAATGCTCTGTTATAACATTATAAAGCAGGGCTTACCTCGTGTAGAAGCTGCTGTGGTAGGCTTGATAATTTTTGAAAAATTAAATTTGAACTCTGAGCATAAGCCCTGTTAAAGATTCAGAGTAGGGGTAAGCTCTTCAAATTTACCCTTTTTGTGACACTAGGGATCAAATAGAGAGCCACATGTATGCCAGGCAAGCCTTTACTTGGGCCCTTACACTCACTGTTTTAATATACAAAATCACAGACCTGATGCAAGAGACCCGGTCTTTTTAATTTAGTTTTATTTTTGTGCAGTACTAAGGATTGTGCCCAGACCTTGATACTGAGCTCCTTCTCCAGCCACTTTTATTTTTGATATTGAGACAGGGTCTTGCTAAGTCACTAAGTTGCCCCAGCTGGGGTCAAACCTGCAATTCTCTTGCCTCAGCCTCCCAAAGTGCTGGAATTATAGGCCTAGGCCACGAGGCTCGGCAAAACATCAGGTCAAGATCATATAGATCTTTAAAAACCATGAAGATATACGAAAAGTTGCAGAAGGAAGTCTCTCAGAAATCTTACTCCATTTACTACCATAGAAGCAGGCCAATAAGAGTAACAGATTGGTAAAAGCCACAATTTCTCCTCAAAATCTTGCTTAGTGATGATTATTTATTTAGAGACAGGGTGTCGTTCTATAGTCTAGGCTGGTCCTGAACTCACCATGTAGTCCAGGCTGGCCTCAAACACATGGCAATCCTCCTGCCTCAGCTTTCTGAGTATTGAGACTGCAAGTGTGTGTGCCACGATGTCCAGCTTATGTGGTGCTGGAGAATTGAACTCTGGACCTTGCACTTGCTAAAAAAACCACTCTTATTGCTGTGCCATTCCTCTAGCCTCAGTTAATTTAAAATATCTGAGTGTCACTAATTAATATATTTGTTCATAACATCCAAAATGGCATTCTACTGGTCAGTGACCAATCTGCTCCTTTGCCTTTCTAACTTAGTTTAAGTCATCCTGGCTGTAAACTAACCCTGTGGCTAGCTAAAATCTAGCTGTCCATAGGCCATCATTCAATGCAACGGACTAACTGGGTAAGGCTGGGTTAGGGTCTGATAAGCCTCTTCCTATCGGTGTCTGAAGGAATATGGAAATAGAAGTTTCTCTATACAATTCAGGACATACAGACTACTCTTTGTTTCCGAATATAACCAATAGAATTCGCCAACTTACTTTTACAAATCCAATCCACAAGTTATAAGCAAAATAATGCTGGCTACATAATTTAGCGATCTGGCTCTATCTTCTGCTGAAATATGCACTGTTGTATTGCCCAGCCCAGAGCACTTTACCTTGGAGTACAGCACTGCGGCTCCAGCGTAATCCTTCTCCTGGAATTTTCTGTTTCCTTCTTCTCTGTAGAAAGGAGGAGCGCTGGGATCCTTTCCCACCAAATAACCTCTGGAAAGTCTTTCTAAAAATGTCTCATCCTCAGGTCTTTGTGAAGAAAGAAGGAAACAACAATAATAAGAAAAAAAGCCAAATTTATTACTACAAGGAACGTACTAAATCATGACGTTTGAAACGAGAGCATGCCCTCAGAGCTCCGCGCACACCAGGCTCTGCGTTATGTGACAGGAGTGCAGGAGAACGCCCCTGGTCTCGGAGACATGTGGACCAGGATTTCTGCTCCAAGGAAGAGTGCCAGTATTTTCTTTACTTCATGGTTACTGGACAGTGAACCACCCTTTGGATTACACATCATAAAGAAGCTACTTGCCAAGAATTATTCTCCCTAGATACTGCTGGAAATACCTGTGCGAATGGCAGAGGGACTGAGAGAGTGAGATAGACAGAGAGAGGAAGAAGGAGGGGCGACCCCATTTGGGGTGTCCTTCTGCACAGCAGGAGCCTTTCCTTCTTTGTCCCTGATTCCTTGCCTTAGTTGTTATAGAAAGAAAAGAAAGTAAAAAAAAGAAAGGAAGGAAGGAAGGAAGGAAGGGAGGAACAGAGAAGGAAAAGGGGACAGAGAAAATGAATTAGAAAGTAAATGTGAAATATTGGCATTTGGGGAATCAAAAGGAAACAATGACAGCAATTCTTCTTCCTTCTTTGCTCCCCCTCCCCCCTTCTCCTTCTCCTTCTTCTTGAAAGGGCCTCACTTTGTAGTCCAGGCTGGTCCAGTCCTGAACTCTATAGCTCACGCTGGCCTCAAGCTCACAGCAATCCTCTTGCCTCAGCCTCCTGAGTGCTGGGACTTATTATTAATAAAGTCGATCTAAGCTGGGCCTGGTGGCATAGGCCTATAATCCCAAAACTCTGGGAAGCTGAGGCAAGAAGATTCCAAGTTAGAGCTCAGCCTGGGTCATGTAGCAACTTAGCAAGACCATGTCTCAAAATAAAAATAGAAACATGGGCTGGAGATATAGCTTAGAGTAAAGGTCCTGGTTCAACACCCAGTAATACAATCAATCAATAAATTGGATCTAATGCATAAATATGTGAATAAATATACATACCCTGGCAGTAGAGGACACACCTTTCTTTCCCCATAAGGAGAAATAGCACAGAATAACCTAGACTGGTTTTTTTTTTTTTTTTTTTTGAGACAGGGTCTTGCTCTGAATTCCCTAAGTAGCCCAGGCTGGCCTTGAACTCTCAGCAATCCTTCTGCCTCAGCCTCCCAAGCACTGGGATTACAAACATGTGACACCACACCGGGGATATATGGTGCTGGGGAATCAACTCCAGGGCTCTGCACCTTCTAGACAAGTGCTCTGATGGCTGTGCTACTCCGCCAGCCCCCTAGACTGTCCTCTTTAAATACAATGCCACCAAGTAAAACCTGAGTAACAATGTGGAGACAAAAATGACGTGAACAACTAAAAATTCTT
The DNA here is from genome assembly GCA_004027205.1 of Ctenodactylus gundi. Classification (NCBI taxonomy): domain Eukaryota; kingdom Metazoa; phylum Chordata; class Mammalia; order Rodentia; family Ctenodactylidae; genus Ctenodactylus; species Ctenodactylus gundi. The sequence continues at coordinate 105,168 of PVKB01004253.1, read as the reverse complement.
GGAGGGGCTGGAGGAATGGCATAGCAGTTAAAGCGATTGGCTTGCAAGGGCAAGGCCCTGAGTTTGATTCCCCAACATCACAAAGCTGGTTATGGGGGCACATGCCTATAATCCCAGCACTTAGGAAGCTGAGGCAGGAAGATTGCTGTGAGTCCAAGGCCAGCCCGGGCTACAAAGTGAAGCCCTGTCTCAAAAAAAGAAAAAGAAAAAAAATCTGGAAGGCTGGAGGAATAGCATAGAGGTTAGAGTGCTTGCCTGGCAAGCTGGGGCTCTGGATACATAAAGTTGGTGTGGTGGTACATGCCTATAATCCCAGCACTTGGGGGTCTAAGGCAGGAGGATTGCCTTGAATTCAAGGCCAGCGTGGGCTGCATAGTGAGCTCAAGACCAGCCTGGACTACACAGCAAGACCCTGTCTCAGAAAAATGTTCCTGAATCAAAAAAAAAAAAAAAAAAAAAAAATCACAGAAATCACAGGCCAACAATAAGAAAGATCCTTTAAGCTGGACATGTGACCCACACCTGTAATCAATCACAGTACTTTGGGAGGCTGAGGCAGGAGGAAAACAAGTTGAATACAAGTCCAACCTGGGCATCTTGGTGAATTAGCACGACTCTGTTCCAAAATCAAAACTAAAAAATGGGCTGGGGACACGGCTCAGTAGGAAGGCCCTTGGCTCAATTCCCAGTATCATGCATGATATAAAAAAAAAAAAATCAAAATCCTGGACCTTGTACATTATGAATTGTCAAGATGTTTCTGTGCATGTATATATTGAATTTTCATAATTTTTTGAGGTAAGTTAAAAATCAAGCTATTATAAAAATATGACCTAATATTTAGATACAACATACAAAAAATCACAACGACAAAAAAAGAAAATCAGAAAAGATTTTTTTCTTTAATTCAACAGGTATACGTTCCTGCTTGTTCCTCTTTCCAGCCACAGCACTCTGAATACACTGATTCTGGCTAAATTTACCCCAGTCTGGAACGTGTGAAGACAACACCCCATACTTAACTGGCACACCACAGGTCTGTTTTTATTTTGAATTAAGTTTAACTTGAAAATCCTAATTCAAACAAAAAAGTTATTGTGAGCTGTAAGAATAACAAAATTTCCTGTATAAGAATAGATATTCTTAGTGCTTCTTGGCCTTTAGGCTAAGATCAAGTGTAGCACTGCTCTTAATCAGTTTAATATCTGATGTGTATGTCCTCTATCCATGGAAAATACGTTAAGTGAAGTTTTAGAGGTGGAAGATGGAACAGGAGCTTGCTCCATCTACTACACATATCAATCTGGTATTGCAGTACCTCCAGAAACAACGCACACAAAAAAGGTATTCTTTAATCTTAATCCAAATAATTATAAACTCAATGCTCTGTAATTGTTCTTTAGTTTAATTAAGAACTAAGCTACAATAATTTATTCTTTTCTTAAGGTACTAAATTTAACAAAGTGACTCACAGTTTTGAAAAGCAAATGTATAGTTTATCTTTTTTAATGTTCAAAAATTTTTCTGGAGCCGGGCCTGGTGGCTCAGGCTTGTATTCCTAACACCCTGAGGCTGAAGCAGGAGGATTGCAAGTGTGAGCCCGACCTGGGCAATTTAGCAACTCAGTGAGACCCTGTCTCAAAATCGGATATAAAAAATAGACTCGGGAGGCTAGAGGAACAGCACAACAGTTAAAGTGCCTGCTTAGCAAGCTCAGGGCTCTGAGTTTGATTCCGCAGCCCCACAAAAACTGGGCGTGGTGGTGCACATCTGTAACCCTAGCACTTGGAAGGCTGAGGCAGAAGGATTACCCTGAGTTCAAGGCTATCCTGGGTTACACTGTGAGTTCAGGACTAGCCTGGGCTACAGAGCAAGACCATCTTGAAAAAAAAAAACGGAGTAGGTTTGTAGCTTGGTGTGACTGGCATAACAGCAATGAAAAATGTGAACGCATCATTAGGTGGCCAGCAAAATGGTAAAAGATTCCTACCTTTTATTTACACCTTCAGTCATCAATTAGAGAATGTAACTGGGAGGGAAAAGGCTTATACACAACAACAACAACAATAACAACAAAAAAAAAAACCCTCATAGCAAGTAAGAATAAATCTAATAGGAAATGTGCAAGACCTATAAAAAGAAAACTATAAAAATTTACTTAAGGACATAAAATAAACCCTAAATAAATGGCAAGACAACCCTTTACTCGGATAAAGAAATTTAATATTGTAAAGATGTCAGATCTGTAAGTGAATCTATAAATCCAACACGATCTCAATCAAAAGCCCAACAACATTTTTTATGGAACTTGACAAAGCCCACTCTAAAGTACACAAGGGGGAAATGTACCTAACACAGCCAAGATATTCTTGAAAAAGAATAAAGACAGTGTGTAGGGTGGTGGGGAACTTGGTACAACAGTAGCAAAGCCACATTTGTGCCGGAGTTCCCCACTGTCAGGTGCCTGTCTGCCTACTTCTGGTAAGCTGCGGAAGGGAAACCATTCCTTGCGCTGAAGGAGGTCTGACCTCAACATCACAGAGGGTCGGACATGCGACGTGGAACTGAACAGTGAGAGGGGTCCCCCACCTCTGGGTGACGACAAGTGAAAAGAGTGACATACAACAGTATGGTGATCTGAGCTCAGCCTGGAACTTTCCCCAGAAAATTTCTAGAAACAGAGTGTCTTTCCCTGGAGTTATGAAACTATCAGGGTCTGGCTAGGGTTATGAATGGTTAGTGCCTACCAGCTGCAGAGTCAGTCTGAAAGGTGAAGAGACAGTGTCCGATGACATCCTCTGCGCCTCTGGATAAAACCAGAACTGAAAATAGATTTGCCTTTAGACACTAGTTTTACAGCTATACATTTCATAGCTTGAACTGGGCTTCTGCTAGTTGAAACTGAAAGAGTTCTAAAATGGTAGTAGAAAGTCATGGCCATTAAATCTCTGGTTTAGGCATAGATATAAAATCTAGAAACAAAATGATAGTAAGTGGGAATTTAATTTTCAATAAATGTGGCATTTAGAAGCCACAATTATGAAAAAAAGCACAGGCCATTCATTATGTGCTATGAAAAATTATCTAGCTAGAAAAAAAATTATGATTCTCCCTCACATCATTTGCAACACTTACTACGGATGTCTATGTGTACCATAACACCACACTGTGAGCCTTAAATATATTTCTACCAATTATTATTATTACTATTATTGAGACAAGGTTTCACTCTATAATCCAGAATGTGTTGAACTCACTGTGTAGCTCAGGCTGGCCTCGCGCTCACAGCAGTTCTCCTGCCTCAGCCTCCCAAGTGTTGGGATTACAGGCGTGCGTACCACCATGTCTGGCTTATGTGGTGCTGAGGCACAGAACCCAGGGCCTTGTGCTTGCTAGGCAAGGGTTCTAGCAGCTATACTTTTCATCCATCCCTACCTATATTATCTCAATAAAGCTGGAAGAATTAAAGGTGGGTTAGAGAATTAAAAGTATATGGAGATGAAGGAACAGCACAGCAGTTACAGTGCTTATCTAGCAAGGCCTAAGTTTGATTCCCCAGCACCATGTAAACCAGCATGGCAGTGTATACCTGTAATCCTGGAACTCAAGAGGCTGAGTCTAAGGCCAAACTGAACTCCACAGTGAGTTTCAGGGCCAGTCTAGATTACAGAGTGAGATCCTGCCTCAAAAAACAACACGGTTAAAGTGCTTGCCTAGCAAGCACTAAGCACCTGAGCTGATTCCCCAGCATTGCATAAATTACATGTGGTGATGAATACCTGTAATCCCAGGACTCCAGAGTCTAGGCAAGAGGACTACCTGGACTACAGAGTGAGAGAGACCCTGACTCAAAATAAATAAATAAATAAACCAACCAACCAACCAACCAAAAAACAACTCATTATTTCATTCAACTAATATCTAAGGGTCTACTTGGTACCAGGCTCTGTCCTGGTTCCTGGCAGAAAGATAAAGATGGCAGCCTTGAACCTGAGAGGCATGTATTTGTGGATCTGCACACACAGAGAGACTCTCTCTCATTTATATCTCATAATATCTCACTGATACAAGTCAGTTACTGAACTCAGAACTTCATATACACTACCAAATCATTATTGAGTAAATTGAGATATTTACTCAATATCTACTTGGCAGTTAATTTTGGATACTACATTCTTCTTCTCCACAGAAAGACTAACAAATACACAGTCCCCGCCCTCAGAGTTTGAGGGAGATGATGACAGAGATGGGAACAGGCTTTGGAAGCTGCTGTAATGGCCTAGCTACTGATAGTAACCTGGATTAGGGAAGTAAAGAAACAGTTTCTGCTTGCTGATGTAAGAAACTGTCATTAGCTGGGCTTGGTGATATATGCCTGCAACCCCAGCACTCAGGAGGCTGAGGCAAGAGGACTGCTGTGAGTTTGAGGCCAGCACGGGCTACATACTGAGTTCAGTACCAGCCTGAACTTTGAGCAAAACCTTGTCTCAAAAAAAAAAAAATGCTATTAGTTTAGTGGCTTTCACAACAAAACCTCACTGTCTTACAATTCTGAAGGACAAAGATCTGGCACCAGTCTTAGGGGGTGTATGTCAGGGTTGTTATCTGGGGCTCTGGAGGAGAAACTGGTCTTCTGCCCTTTCCAGGTTCTGGAGGCTTCTTGCATTCCTTGGTTTGTGCCTCCTTCTCTCTGCATTTTTTTTCTTGTTTAAAGATTCTCATTCTTTCTCTCTCTCTCTCTCTCTCTCTCTCTCTCTCTCTCTCTCTCTCTCTCTCTCTCTCTCTCTCTCGGCAGCTGAATCAATCTGACTTCCCAAGGTGTATTTACATGCTTCCCGACTTTATTTACATACTTAGGATTTTCTAAGTCTTTCTAACCTGCAAGTATCTTTCATCAGTTTTAGAAATTTTATGGCCATCTTTGGGAGCATTGCTTGTGGCCCAGACTGTGTCTTCTCAGGAGCTGAAGCTTAAATCTTTCCTCAGCTTTCCACATCACAGGTGTTCAAACCATGGCAAATGTTTGTTGCAGGCCCCTTTCCACTAGGAGGGTTTGGCAACCCAACATCACAGGAATTGGATGGCTGCTGTTTTGGCTGGCGCCTCTATGTCCTGAGAACAGAGAATACCACTTTGCACTGGGGCCTTCTCTAGTTTCCAATCCATCACGTCATTCCCAGATGCGTGCCCACAGGTTTGCTGCTATCTGCTTCCTCCACCACAGTCCCTTCGCTGTGCTCCAGGTTAATCCTCTGCTTGCAATTACACCCAGGAGGGAAAACGGCTAGTGATCACCTATTAAGCCACTTTTCCTCTCAGGGATGTTATTCCATCTAGTCTTTGTTGCTATCTGATACCTTTAAAAATGTTTATCATAATCTAATTTTTAAGTTGCACTGGGAATATTGTTTGCTATGATTTATCATATTTATTTTTTATGATACTGGAGATTGAATCTAGGGTCTTTGTGTTGAGTTACATCTCTAGCTCATTTTTAATATTTTTTTTGAAACAGGGTCTCATTAAGTTACCATGCTGGGCTAAAACTTGCCGTTCTCTTGGCCTCAACCTCCCAGAATCCTCAGCTTATAGGCCTGTACCACCAGGCCGGGCCTGTGACCACTTGCATCATACCCAGAAGCATGAATCCTACTTGCCAAATTTGAAAGAAACCTAGCATTCATAGTTTTGTACTAGACAAAATTAGAGAATAGACTTACTGAGTGTGTGATGGAGGAGAGAAAATCAGGCACGACTGTGAGGCCTCTGGGCAGTCATCAGATAAATGTTGATGCAGTTACTAAGGGATTACAGAAAACAATTAGGCAAAGGGTGAGGAAAGACCATGAGTTCAGTTTTTAACATGGAATGGCTCTTAGGTTTCTAGTTTAGGAACTGAACATAAGTTTATTTAGAGGAGATGGACAATTTTGAAAAATCTGCAGGAGAAATAAGTCATGATTGTGAGCAGGTTATTCCAGAAATATATGCAGCTAGGGAGGACCTGAAAGACACCCGACTGCGCTTCCAGATCTAGCTCTATATACACATGGAAGTTCCTGTCCAGAACAGGGAATAAGAGCAGGATATACAGTTGTGACCTTACAACAGGTGCTGAGAGCCCACCACTCCCTCCAGGGACCAGTGTTCAACTAGCTGAATTTATTGCACTAACTAGAGCTTTAGAGCTTGTTTGCGGAAAGAGGGTTAATATATATATATATATATATATATATATATATATATATATATATATATACACTCTAAGTATGCTTTTCTGGTCCTACATGCCCATGCGGCTATCTGGAAGGAGCACAAGTTCCTAACAGCTTCAGGGTCTCCCATAAAGTATGACTGCGAGATAGAGCGCCTCCTGAAGGCCGTCTTCTTGCCAAAAGAAGTGGCAGTGATGCACTGCAAAGGTCACCAAAAAGGTACAGATGAAGTCTGCCTGGGAAATCAACGGGCTGATGAAGCTGCTTGCAAGGCAGCTAAAGGAACCACCTCAAGGGAGCTGTCTGGCTCAGGTCAGTCAGCTAACGTAGCCTCCCATGTGGTGACCAAAGAAGCCACTTTGAGTTGCTACTAGGGTCACTGCTTTGGGAGCATTCCCTCAACTTCAAACTCAGGTATGACCAAGCTGAGAAGTCACAGTCCCTAACGGATAGACTGGCTCTTGACCCTTCGGGATGGCTCCTAGATGCTGAGGGAAAAATCTTGCTTCCTCAGGCGGACCAGTGGAAAGTTTTAAAAACCCTCCATCAGTCTTTCCATGCAGGTGGAGATTCTACCCACAAGACAGCAAAGAAATTATATATAGAAGATCTCAAGTCAGCCATAGATTAGACAGTTGAGGGCTGTGAAATCTGCCAGCAAAACAACTCTCTTACATTCAAACAGGCCCCTAAGGGAGCTCAACGAATAGGAAGCTACCCTGGAGAAGACTGGCAGGTAGATTTTACTCACATGCCTAGAGTAAAAGGCAATCAGTATCTTTTAGTATGTGTAGACATGCACAGGATGGATGGAAGCATTTCCGTGCAGAATAGAAAAGTCCAAGGAAATGGTCCGAGTTATGGTGCAAGAAATTATTCCTAGATTCGGACTGTCTAGCATACAAGTGAGAGGGACAATGGCTCTTCTTTCCGTGGAGCAGTAACTCAGGGAGTTTCTGAGGCTCTGGGCATCCAGTACCACCTACACTGTGCCTGGAGGTTCCAGTCCTCAGGAAAGGTAGCGAGGATGAATGGAGTTTTAAAAACCCATCTGCTAAAGCTCATGCAGGAAACGGGACTTTCCTGGGTAACACTGTATTACACATAGCTTTGATGAGTGTAAGAAACTTGTGAAGAAAGTCTAGGCTAAGTCCTTATGAGATCTTATATAGGAGGCCTTTTCTTTTTTTTCTTTTCTTTTCTTTCTTTCTTTTCTTTTTTTTTTTTTTCTTGAGACAGGGCCTTGGTATGTAGCCTAGGCTGTTCTTGAACTCAATGAGGAGCCTAAGCTGGCCTTGGATTCATGGCAATACTCCTGCCTCAGCCTCCTAAGTGTTGGGATTACAGTATGCCACCACACCCAGCTTATGTGGTGCTGGGGAATCGAACTTGGGTACTTAGTGCTTGACTTAGTGCTTGCTATGCAAACACTTTAACTGCTGAGCCATTCCTTCAGCTCCTGGGAGGCCATTTCTAACAAATAACTTCTTACTGGACCCTGAAACTGAGGCTCAAGTTAAGCATATAACATCACTTTCTCAGTTTCAAAGGACTTTAATTGAAGGAACAGAGGTCACACCATAAGTGGATTGACCACCACTCTTCCAGCCAGGGGACCTAGTGTTGGTGCAATCCCTATCCATGAGCCCAATTGAGTGGGACCCTACACTCTAGTCTTGTCTACTGCCAAAGCTGCCAAATTTACTGAACACGAGTCCTGGATTCATCACTCAAGTCTGAAGCTTTGGAAGGGCCAGCCTGTTATTGAGGATTTGCCTCCTGAACCTCCATACTCAGGGGGGCCACTAGAAGGACTAAAATTTCTATTCAAGAAACAGACAAAGACAGTATCATTCTTTCTGATTCTAATGTTCTCTTGAATGGCCACAAGCATCTCAGGATGGACAAACGCTGAATCTAACCTCGTAAGAGAATTTATCCTCCAAAATAGGGTGATCTTAACAGCCATTCAAAGAAGAGCTTAACATTATTAAGGCAGAATGTCATAATTCTGAAACTATCTCTTAATTGAACCAACAAGTTAATGCTCTGTCAACATTTTACTCATCCTTTGATTAAAAACCTTCTAGTTCTAGGGATCTTTATTTTTGTGATGTTACAGTTTGGACTTGGTCTAACAAACTGTCTGTTGTTACTCATTTCCCCTAGACTACAAGCCATCAAGCTACAGATGCTGTCTACAGTAACAGCCATAAAAGCCAGCCTCCTGACTTCTACTAGGAACCCCTCTTTGCAGTGAAACCCTGACTGCCAACACAACAACGCCCCTGTGCAGCTTTAAGTAGCAAGCGCAGTCATCGTCCCAATTCCCTAATGGCAGTTAGCATCAAACACTCCAAAGGGGGATTGTGAGAGGAGGCAGTGGGGTTGTAGGCAGTTAGGAATACAGGGTCTCCCAGAAATGGAGAATTCACTGGAAGTCAGGATTATAGAAAAGGCCACTGGTCTGTAGCTGACCAGTCCCTAGAATTTAGTTAAAAGACAACAAGAGAGAAAGATCTTTAAGGGGGAAGTATCCAAGGGTGGGCTACAGCCATGGTTTAAGGGTAGAGAACCCAGCAACCAAGCTATTTAGCACAGGACAGCCCCTTACCCAGCTACACAATAAAAATCCCTAAACACTGAGCCACACAGGCAACCTACATCTCCAGGTCCCCCTTCTGACTAGTATAAGTTTTACCCTATCTTTCTTTCCCCTTTTGTAAGTTTCCCAATAAAGCCTTTTCTTCACCAACACACCTGTATTCCCACACTTGGGAGGCTGAGGCAGGAGGATTGCCTTGAGTTCAAGCCCAGCCTGGGCTACATAGTGAATTCAGGACTCACCTGGGGCTACAGAGACCTTGTCTCAAAAACTAAGCAAAACAAAACCCCCAAATCCCAAACAGGCAAGTCACCCTCCACTTTGTCTTTTCTTCTGGTGGTACTGGGGACTGAATTCAGCTACATTTACAGCCATCCCATCTTTTTTCCTAAATTCTTTATATTTAATTGATATCCAAGTCCTTTCCTCACATAGCTTACTTTCTTTTCACTCCTTTTTAAAATTAGTTGTACAAATTCATGGGCTTCATTTAGGCAGACTTGAGCATCTGTGTAATATACTTTGATCATTTTCACTCCCTCATCATTTCTCCTCCCCCAGATTCATATTATCTTGGGAAGAGTTTCTATGTATATGAAATATATTGCTCTATTCACTCTCCCAATTACTCATCCTTACATCTCCCCTTCCTCCTATTTCTTCCCTCTTGTCTAATAATAGTCACTGTCATCATCATCGTCAGCCTCGTCCTCCTCAGCCAGTTCCTCTACACTAAGTTACATCTCCAGCACTCTTTTTTTTTTTTTTTGTCTTGTAAGTTGCTAACTTGCCCAGGACGGGCTCCATCTTGCAACCTCTGCCTCAGCCTCCCAGAGTACTAGGATTATAGTTGTGTATGCCACTGTGCCAGGCTGCTGGTCTCTCTTCCCCTTTCCTGCCATCTCTTTTAGATTCCACATATGCAGAGAACATTCCCTATGTGTCTGAGTACAGCTCATTTCATATCTCATGATGTGGCCCATACATTTTCTTTATTCATTCATCTGTTGATGGACGTCTAGCCTGGTTACGTATCTTGAACTGGACCACAACAGACATGGGTATGCAGGTGTCCCTACAGGTTGCTGACTTTAATTAGTATAGTTTGCTTCAAGTATACACCAAGGAGTGGTATAACTGAATCTAATAGAAGAACTCTATTTCTAGTGTTTTCGACAAATCTCCATGCTCCATACAGTGGCTATACTAATTTACATTCCCACCAACAGTGCAGAAGGGTTCCTTTTTCCGGGCATCCTTACCAATGCTTTTTTTTTTTGGGGGGGGGGTGGCGTTGAGGAGTACTGGGCCTTTACAAAGAACTGCATCCTCAACCCATTTTGTTTTTAAATCTTTGATTTTGAGGCAGGGTCTTGCTAAGTTGTTACATTGCCTGGTTAGGGCTTGAGCTTGCTATCCTGCTGCCTTGGTCTCCCAGACTGCTGGGTTATAGGCATGTACCAGGATGCCTGCTTTTTGGTATGTTTGGTTATTTATTTTACTTTATTTTTTTGGGGGGTGGGGGCAAGCTGGCCCTGAACTATGTAGCCCAGGCTGGCCTAGAACTCATGGTAATCCTTCTGCCTCAGTTTCTTGATTTACAAGAGGCTCATCTGGGATTACAGGTGTGTGCCACCCTGCTCAGCTGTATGCTTGATAACAGCCATTAAGACTAGGGTGAGATGGGAACTCAAAGTAGCTTTGAGTTGCATTTCCTCTACCATTTACTTTATTTTTTGTTTTTGAGACAGGGCCTTGCGCTGTAGCCCAGGCTGGTCCTGAACTCACTATGAAGCCCAGGCTAGCTTTGCACTTAGCAATCCTCCTGCCTCAACCTCCCAAGTGCTGGTATTACTGTAATGTGCCATCACACCAAGCTCTATATGATGCCAGGGAATCCACCAGGGTTTAACCCTGTGCCATTCCTCTGGTCCTGGTCCCCATGTACTTATTTATAAGCAGAGTCTCACTAAATTGCCCAGGCTGGGTTAAAACTTTTTTTTTTTTTTTTTTTGAGACAGGGTCTTGCTTTGCAGTCCAGGCTGGTCCTGAACTCACTATATACCCCAGGCTGGCCTTGAACTCATGGCAATCCTCCTGCTTCAGCCTCCCAAATGCTGGGATTACAGGTGTGTGCTACCATAACCTGCTTATGTGGTGCTTAAGAATCAAACCCAGGGCTCTGCACTTGTTAAGCAAGTGCTTTAATCACTGAGCTACCCCCTACCGCAACCCCCACTTTTTTTTTGAGACAGGTTCTTGCTCTGTATTCCAGGCTGGTTCTGGAATCTGTATAGCTCACACTGGCCTCAAACACATGTAATCTTCCTGCCTTGGCGTTAGAAGCAGGGTATAAACTCCAAGATGGTCCAGAACTCAGTATGTAGCTAAAGTTGTCCCTGAACTCAGGGCATCCTCCTGTCCCATTCTCCTGCACGCTGGGATTACAGATGTGCATGGCCACATCTGGCACGAATCTTCTATTTTATATTCCTGTCAGTGTGCTAGAACTTCAAGTGATTCCTGTTGATTGCTACAGTTTTCTGTTACTAAACCATATTAACTTATCTTGGGGAAACTGCCTCTTATCCAAGTTTCATCAGCAGATCCCTATCATCTTGGAAATTCTGCAAAGGAAATCCATACAGCCTGTGCTTTAGACATTATTTTTCAAACTGCAGCTCATGACTCAATGGGTCATGAAATTAACTTTACTCATTACTGATTAGCATTTTTAAAATAAGTTGAAGGGAATATATCAAAATGTATCACACGTAGTACATACTTACACTTTCTTATTGGTGAACTTAATCCAGTATTGTGGCGCTCAATGCCAATTACAACTACCAGACTTCCTTTTCTACCCAAGAACTCTCTCCTAACTTCAGGCTCACTAGACATGTCCATAGGTGTCTATTAGGCACACGAAACTCAAAAGCCCTCATCTTACTTCTTCAAACAGCCCCATCTGCAGCCTTCTCCAGTGATGGCAATGTCTGCCTTCCACCTCAGTTTTGATAGCCTAAATATCTACTATCACCTTGTTGTTGTTGTTTTGTTTTTAGACAGGGTCTCATCCTGTATGTACTTCAAGCTGGTTCTTAATTCACTATGTAGTCCAGGCTGCCCTAGAACTCACGATGATGCTCCTGCCTCAGCCTTCAGAGTGCTGGGATTATAGGCACACGCCATCACGCGCAGCCAGTATGTAGTGTTGGAGGATCAAACCTGGGCTTCCGGCTCCCTCGACAAGGGCTCTAATACTGAGCCACACGCCCAGCTCTTCTACTGTTACTTTTCATTTCTAACATTCTCCAACCACACAACCCATGTGACAGGACATGCTACTAAATCTATCCCAGAATCCAACTGCAGGCTAGAGGAAAAGAAAGGCAAGCAGTTAGGCCTTGAGTTCAATTCCTAAGCATCAAGCGGGCATGGTTGCACACACGTTATCCCAGCACTTGCAATGCTGAGGCAAGAAGATTGCTGTGAGTCCAAGACCACCCTGGGCTCCATGGTGAGTTCAGGACCAGCCTGGGCTACAGAGCGAGACTATGTCTCAAAAAAAAAAAGACAGAATCCAATTGCTTCTTCTCATCCCCACTAGCCTAGTGCCCAAGTTACCATCATCTCTTCTTTCACCTGGCTTAACACAGTAACACTACAAGGCGTTCTTCTACTGCTCCTGCTGGAGCCTTGGTGTCCCTCCTCTGTCCAAGTTTCCTACAACATCCCTTTGTTTTTGCTATCTATCCTCAACTCACCAGATGGAGTAACCCTTAAGCAGAGATCAACACAAGTACTTCGGCCTTGCCAGCAGAGGCAAAATCTAAGCTCTTACACAGGTATTTACATAACAAAAATTTCTAAAATTTTTTTGACAAAATTCAAAACATAATAATAGAGTATAATTTTTGAGGCAAGGTCTTACTCTGATTCTGAACTCACTATTTAGCCTAGACTGGTCTTGAACTCATGGCAACGCTTCAGGAGTGCTGGGATTACAGGCATGCACCACCATGCCCAGTTTACATGATGGTGGGAATCAAACCCAGAGCCTTGTGCTTGCTAGGCAGGCGTGCTAAATGCTGAGCTATATCCTCGGCTCCCTAGGGTAAACTTTTTCTCATACAGGTATGCTGAGAAAGAAACAGAATTCTTTTTACAAATATAGGTAGTAATTTGTTTCATTACAGTTCAAAGCCAAGAGTCTTGGGTCCAGGGATCAAATCAACTGCAAATGTTTATCTGTAAAAACAAACTCTGGGCAAAAACAAGCCATGTACACTGGGCATGTACCTCATTTGCAATGCTTGCTAGTAGATGCAAGGTTCTGGGTTCAACTCTCAGCACTGGAAAAGAAAGAAAGAAAGAAAGAAAGAAAGAAAGAAAGAAAGAAAGAATTTCCTACACAAAAACAAACAAACAAAAAAAGCAAATTAAAAAATAGCCAGTGGAACTGGACCAATGGCACAGGTCTGTAATCTTAGCTTTCTGGGAGGCTGAGGCAGGAGGATCACAAGTTCAGTCCAGCCTGGGCAACTCAGCAATTTAGTAAGATCCTGTCTCTAATGAAAAATAAAAATACATTTGGAATGCAGCTCAGCGTGAAAACCCTGGGTTTGATCTCTAGTACCCCAAAAACAACAAAAACCAAAAACTGGTATTGACTTACTCTGCAGACTATAGTTTGTAGTTTGATGACTGCTGTTCTAAAATATAATTAGATCATCCTTGTCTCAAAAATTATTAGATCAATCACCCTTGTCTCACTTATTTTTCTGTTGTTCAACAAATTACCATACAGCTGGGCTGGGGTGTAGTTCAGTAGTTAAAGTGCTTGCCTGTCAAGTGCAAGGCCCTGAGTTTGATTCCCTAGCGCCACATAAAAATTAAGTCAGGAGTGATGACGCACACCTGTAATCCCAGCACTTGGGATGCTGAGGCAGGAGGATTATCCTCAGTTTGAGGTGAGCCTGGGCTACATAGTGGGTTCAGAATCAGCCTGGACTACAGAGTGCTGAGGTTACTGGCAGGAGTCAGTTCACTGTGTAAATAGGTCTGAGGTCTCCATTTCCTTGCTGGCATGATTTACACTAACTTCTTCCCTCTGACTCCAATAGACACCATTACCTCTCAGATGTTATTTCTCAGTACTCTTCCACTGACTTTCATTCATTCACTAGCCTTCTCACTGTTGCTGAGACCCACCAGACACACTCCCATATTACAATTTCTGCTTAGAGCACTCTTCTGTCAGATATTTACTTTGTGAACTTTAATACTGCCAAGTCTTTGCTCAACTTTTGCTTTCCAGTGAGACATATGTGACCACACTATTAATACTCACAGCCCGCCCTTGCTCCCAGCACTGTTTACCCTACCCTCTTCTATTTTTCTTCTTTTCTACATATTAACATATTATAACTTATAATATATCATATACCTTATTTATTTATTTAGAGAAAGGGTCTTGCTCCATAGCCCAGGCTGGTCCTGAGCTTACTGGTGTAGCCCAGGCTAGCCTTGGACTTAGGACAATCTGCCTGCCTTAGCCTCCCAAGTGCTGGGATTACAGGTGTGCACCCCCCCCCAACCCCCCACCCCCCCAGCTTTTATGTGGTGCTGGGGAATCAAACTCAGGGCTTTGTGCTCACAAGGCAAGTGCTTTAACCACTGTGCTATTCCTCCATCCCCTATATATCTTATTTATGATGTTTACTGTCTGTCCCTCCTTACTAGAATTAATCTCCTCAAAGGTAAGACTCTAGTTGGGCCTGGGGGCATAGGTCTGTAATCTCAGTACTTTAGGAGACAGAGGTAAGAAGATCACAAGCTCAAGCCCAGCCTGGGTGACTTAGCAAGACCCTGTCTCAAAATCAAAAAATAAAAATTGGCTGGGGATGCAGCTCACTGTGAAGGCTTTATGTTCCATCTTCAGTACTGAAAAAGAAAGTAAGAATTTTTTCCCATTTTTTGTTCACAAATACACTCTAAACATTTAGCACAGTAGTTGACATGAAAAAAAGTGAGCAAATATTTACTGGATGAATAAAATTTTGGTAGAGTCAACTTTCAGGGTTTTTTTTGTGTGTGTGTTTATGAATGTGTGCGGATATACTACGTTGTGATGTAAAATGTACTTCTGGGGCTAGAGGAATAGCACAGCAGTCAGAGTGCTTGCTTAGCAAGCTCAAGGTCTTGAGTTCAATTCCTCAACACCGTAATAGCTGGACATGGTGACACATGCCTATAACGCCAGCACCTGGGAAGCTGAGGCAGGAGAACTTCACTAAGTTTGATGCCAACCACTGTTGCATAATGAGTTCAGGACCAGCCTGGACTACAGAGTGAGACCCTGTCTCAAACAAACAGACAAACAAATTAAAGATAGGATTGTTTGAAAATTTCTGGGGTTCGATTAGATGACTTCTATGATCTTTCACAAATTTAAACACCTAGGAATTTCTTTTCTTTTGCTGTATACTGCAGAGTGAACCTAAATCTTCATGAGGATGTGCATTTCCACCCAATTTTTATTTTGAGACAGGGTCTCACTAAATTGTTAAGTTGCCATAACTGGGCTTGAACTAGCAACCCTCCTGCCTCTTAGTGTAAGAAATAGCGGTGTGTGACACTATGCTTGACTCAACAATAATGAATTCCTATGAGCAGCTAGAAAATCTCCACTACATCCTTCAAGCTAGGAGATGCAGCCTTGTGACTACAGCAAGTCCTGAATCATGGAAATACAGTGTTGACACTGAAAAAGCAAACCAGTCGTCCCTGTTTGCCTATAATCACATTTTTATTCAAACTATAAAGTGGCTAGTATATTTGAAGGTTAAGGGTAGAAGGGGATACAAAATAAAAGATCTGATCAAAAATGAGCACCTGAAATGAATAGTCAGTTCTCAGAAGAAGTCAGGATTGCCAATAAATACAGGAAAAAATGTTCAGCATTTTAGTCATCAGAGAAATGTAAACCAAAACAACACTGGGGCTGGAAGAATGGCACAGTGGATAAAGCCCTTGCCTTGCAAGCTTAGTGCCCTGGGTTCAATTCCCCAGCACCACATAAAGCTGGGCATGGTGGCACATGCCTGTAATCCTAGCACTTGGCAGGCTGAGGCAGGAAGATTGTTGTGAGTCCAAGGCCAGCCTGGGTTACATAGAGAGTTCAGGACCCTCATGGGATACAGAGTGGGACCCTGTCTTAAAAAAAAAAAAGAAAAAGAAAAAGAAAAACAACACTGAAATTCCATCTAACTCTAGTAAGAATGGCTGGTATCAAGAACTCAAAACACACATGCTAGCAAGGTTGTGGAGTAAAAGGTGCACTTCTACACCATTGGTGAGACTGTAAACCAGTACAACCATTATGGAAAGCAGTATGGAGACTCCTCAATAGACTGAAAATAGATATCCCATTTGACCCAGTTATATCTCTTCTGAGGATCTTCCCAAAAGAGCTAAAATCATCATACAATAGTGATACATGCATACCCACGTTTATAGCAGCAACATTTATAATAGCTAAGTCTCAGAAGCAGTTGATATGTCCTGGCTGACATCAACAGATGAACGGATAAAGATGTGGTATATTTACACAATGGAGTACTACTCTGCCATAAAGAAAGATTATTTTGAATCACCTGTAGGAAAATGGGTAACTTTGAGACCATTACTCTTAGAGAAATGAGACAGACTCAGGGGGTTAAATATTGCATGGTTTCTCTAACATGAGAAAACCCAACCCTAAAAAAGGGCAAAGTAAAAAAGAGATGGAAGAAAGTAGGAAGGCAGATCCTGTGTAGAGAAAACGAGGATGCGGAGGTGAGGGAGTGGGAATGAGAAAGGGAAGTAAAACTGATAAGGATGCAGTATGTAAACCACCAATTTCTTAAGCTGATTGTTGTTATTACATGCTACAAATCCATACTAAAATTATAAAAACCAAAAAAAAAAAAAAAGATAGAGATGAGCTCCCAATAGTAGGGAGGAATCCTAGAGTGAGTTGCCAATATAATTATAGGTTAAAAAAATGGGCTGGAGAAATTGCTCAGTGGTTAAAGACCTTGCTAGGGCAAGCACTACTACATCAAGCACAAAGTAGTAGAGTTCGATGCTCCAGCACCACATAAGCCGGGTGTGGCGGCGCACTCCTGTAATCCCAGCACTCGGGAGGCTGAGACAGGAGAGTTGGGGTGAGTCCAGTGCTAGCCTGGACTCCACAGTGAGTTCAGAACCAGACTGGGCTACAGAGTGAGATCCTGTCTCAAAAAAAAAAAAAAAGACCTATAAATATACCAAGAACTGCTAAATGTCCAAAATATAAAAATCTGATGCTAACCTCTCCATTAAAGACATATTACATCAAAACAAATGACAAAAGAGATTTTTTTCCAGATCAGATTTTCCTTGGTCAGTTTCCACTTACGTACCGAAGAAGTGAAGAGGAGTGAAGAAAGATTTCGCTCAAAGTCTTTGCACTAGAAATTGTGACCTGAATGGACTCTGGGAGCAAAGACCACTTCTGAAGTACATAGGATTTCCATTCATCCACAGGCAGATCCATGCTAGTTTAGATCTGTGAAGTGAATAATAAAACAGGAATTCAGGTTTCTACAAAAGTATAATTCCAGAGAATCAAGATTTCATCCAGGCAAGTGTGAAGTCACAAAATCAATTGTGGGCTCATTATACAGCGGTTACCACCGTTCGCACAACATCCTTTCATCCAGAAATATTATTAAAGGCCTACTTTGTTTCAGAAACTAAAGCTCGGCAGGTGGCAGTTACACAAAGATGAAACAGAATCTGGACCTGGGGAAGAGGCCTATAATCCCAGCACTCCCAGAAGCTAAGGCTGCAGGAGCTCATTATGAGCTTTGCCTGGCAATTTAGCAACATAGTAAGAACCTGTCTCTCAGGGCAAAGGTCTCAGGTTCAACTCCACTATCCCTTCCAACCATGCACACACAAAAGACAAAATAGATTATTGTATGTGCTACCCTGTCCTGTGTGTGTGACTGATCCCAGGACCCTCACATGGACCTACATCCCCAGCCCATTTTTTATTTCTTGACTTTGAGACGAGTACTCATTAAGTCGTTAAATTTCCCAGGTTGGGTTTCAACTTGCAATCCTCCTGTCTCAGCCTTCCAGACTGCCAGGATGACAGGCTTGTGCCACCGGGCCAGCATCCCTGTCCTTCTTCTAGACCTCCATCAACCTTAGCTGCTCAAGTCATGATAGATTTTTCTTGCTCACTCATTCCATCAATTATTAAGTTAAAGATTTTTTTTTTTTCGAGACAGGGTCTCGCTCTATAGCCCAGGCTGGTCCTGACTCACTAGTTTTGGACTCACTGCAACCCGCCTGAGTGCTGGGATTTCAGGTGTGTGCCACCACACCCAGTTTACATGGTGCTGGAGAACTGAATCCAGGGTCTAGCAAGCACTTTAACCACTGTGCCCTTCCTCCAGCCCAAAGATTTCTCTTACGGAGTTCAGTTTTCTGAACCTCCACCCCCAGAACATTCCTCCACATTTCCTGTGGGACTTTCCACATGTCATAACTAGTCTCCACATCCTTCCTCATCCAACCCATCCTCCACATTGGGAGAAATATCAGTCCTCTACTTTCAAATTGCCAGCGCTTGTCCGAGAGTAGAGGAGCCTGGAACAAACTCACCATTATTCGCTAACTTTTTCCTCTCTTTTGTACCCCTACCATCCTGAGCTACTCACTGCTATCTCCAGCTTGCGGGATCTCACTTAGCGTCAGTTGTTAAATGCTGCCTGCCTTGGCGGTTTTGCATGGGCCATTCGTCCTACCAGGAACACACCTACCCTCATTTGGAGTCCACCTGACAAATTCCCACGCATTTTTTTTTTTCTTTTTCACTTAGTTCAAATGGTATCTGCTCTAGGAAGGCTTCCCTGGTTTTTCCATTTTCGAATCTGCTATACGTGGGTCCCGTACAGCGTCTACCTTGAGTTTGGGCTCCTCACACGGAAACTCCACCAACAGGCTGTGCTCTTCTTCGCAGACCAAGCTCCGGGCCTGGCATTGGAAGGAGGCCCACACTGGGCTGCCAAAGGAACCACGCCACCGCTGTGACTATATTTAAGCAGGAGCGTTCTCAGGAAACAACTCTGAATGTTCTCTGAGCTACCATCCTGTCCATTTGCCCAAGGCCTAGGCGGAGATGTTTCCAAGAGCACGAAGGGAAAGCTCCTGGGACCGGCAACGCGAGCTTTCAGCGGCAACGGGAGCCTACTTGGCGCGCAGCTCCGATGGCGTCCCGCTCTCGGGTCCAGGGATCCCGCCACCAGGCCCAGAATCCGGCCTCGGGCGGGTCACGTGGGCCGCCTGCCGCGCCTCGGCCAATGCAGTGGCTGCTCGGCGCCTAGGCCCGCCCCCTCGCCTCGCGCACGTCAGGGGCGGGACAGGTCCTCCTAGCCCCTCTAGCCAATAGCAGTGCAGCCCGCGGGACCCCGGTAGTGCAGCTGGGTCCGGGAAGCAGCGCGAGCGCGGGAGTTATCGCAGCGGAGCTATGGCCAGTTTGCTGAGCGAGGGGGCCATTGCGGTGAGAAGACACCTGGAGCGGCCTGGGTGGTGGTGGGGTCCGCAGCCAAGCAGGGTGGAGAATGGGGAGGGAACCTTGGGCAATGGCGAGAGATTGCAGGGGGCATGGCGGTGGGAACTGCGGCGCCCGGCGCCTTGGGTTGGGGCGGCGATCGCTCTGATACTACCATCCTCTTTTTCTAAGGATTCTTCCCGTTGCCTTTTGCACACACTCACGTTTCTCTTAAGATAAGAAAACAAAGCATAATAAACATCCTCCCCCATGCCCGCGGCTACTCTTGTCTCCTTCCTTTCCCCAACCACAGCCAAACTTCCTGAGTTCTCTGCTCCGGCTGTTTCATTTTCTTACCTCTCGTTAGCTCTTCAGTCCTCTCCCAGCGGCCTCCAATGAACCGGACAGACACTGAAGTTCAGTCACCCGATTCAGCAATGTTTTGGGCCTGTTGATCATTGCTTCGTGTTGCTGACTCTCTCTCTCTCTCTCTCTCTCTCTCTCTCTCTCTCTCTCTCTCCCTCTCCCTCTCTCTCTCTCTCCCTCCCTCTCCCTCTCTCTCTCCCTCTCCTTTCTCTCTCCTCCTCTCTCTCCCTCTCCCTCTCTCCCCCTCTCCTTTCTCTCTCCCCCTCTCTGTCTCACTCCCTTCCTCCTTCCCTCCCTCCCTCCCTGTCTCCCTCTCCCTCTCCCTCCGTCCTCAGCTTGGCTGGCCTTTCCCTGGCCTTTTGTATAAGTTCCTATTCTCTCAAGGCTCCTGTAAGTCTTCTCCCAAGGCGATTTCATTACGTCTAGATGTCAGTTGCTCACTGATTTCTTTTGCTGACCCACTTTTTATTCTAAAAGCCAAGTTCCCACTTATTATCCCCACCTGCCTGTTAGAAGCCTCTGAGATTCAGCATATTCCAAAGAAAATCTTCCTAAGTCCAGACTCTTTAATGTCCTTATCTCAGCGAACCTGTTAAGTTATGGTAGCCGGTCATTGAGGAGTCAACCTTCCAACAGCTCCGGGCCCCGGGTGTTCAGTTGATCGCCAGGTGAAGTATGTTTAACCCCCACCTTGATCTTGAGTTCATCTGCTTAGCTCCATCCGTACTGGCATCATTTATTGCCTGAACTGCTTGCTTCTGCTCAGCATACTCCTACTGTATTCCCACTTGATCTCTTTTTCAAAATTTAAATCCATAAATACATTGCATGGTCTCGCCTTCCTCTAGGCCCTTGATCATTCTTTCTTCTGCCTACTGCCGGAAATGTCCCTCATTCCTCCTTCCGTCCTTAATGTAGGATGTTCAAATTCAGCCCAGTTGTTTATACTACCTCAGGGGAGTTTTGACTTTATTAGACTAAATCCTGTTATTCTGACATTCTAATTCTTCCTACTCTTCTTTCACCCTCCTTTGGGGACTGAAGTGGAACCTTTGCCCTGAGTTAGATCCCCAGCCTCTTTTGGATGTTTGAGACAAGGTCTTACTGAGTTGCCCAGGCTGGCCTTGAGCTTACTGCAGTCTCCTGTCTCAGCCCCTCAGAGTGCTAGGATTACAAGCCTGCACCATCACGCCTGGCCCTAATTCCTGTTTGGTGACTTATTGATAAGTAGTTTTGGGCAAGAATATACTCTTGATTGTATTCTATACAATGAGGGTGGTGATACCTTGTCTCTATTGCATAAAGTTAGTAGGAAGATATAGTGCCTGGTACATAATAAATATTTAATTTATGTTTCTTACTAGTGATCACAGATGTAAATTTATATGTATTTTTATTTATTTGGTTAATATTAGTTACTTTCTGTCTTCCCCACTAGATTGTAAATTCCTTGATGTCTGCAATTGTGTCTTTTTTTTTTTTTCTTTGCTCAGCCTAGTATCTCCCATATTTAGATCAGTGCTGGCAAGTTTCAGGTACTAATGAAATTCTGGTTACATAAGTGAATGAGGCAGTGGAAAGAAAAGGATGGAGATGGGTGGAGAAGAAAGGCAGTTTAGCAGGATCCTAAAGAGGAGCCATTGTCAGAATCAAGTTTCACGGAGGGTGTGGGATTGCAGTAACTTGGAGGGGAACTCCAGATGGTTGGGGGTAGTTTCTGGGGATTCCTTAACATCTCCTTCTTTCCCAGTAGCTGACCTTTCCCCAAGGGAAGCAGGAGGATGGGTGTTTTGTTAATGTAGCTAATCCAGTCATCATGGTCTCGCAGTTTAAGAAATAACCACACATAAGGTACCTTGGTAAGTTTTCCCTCTCTTGCAAAAGCGACCTAATCATAACATAGTGTTAAAATTGAGAGATCCAACTTCTTCTAGTGCTTTAACAGGCAAGCCAAGGGTGAGCTGGGTGGAAATCAGACTGTGGCCCTCCCATCTATAAGAGAAACAAGGATCCTCCAGAGGGTATCCCCAACTAGACATCCTGTCTTTTCTATGAGGGTGTCCCCAGTCTCAAAGTCTTAGAATCTTGGAAAGGACAAGAATCTAGGTGCCAGCACCCCTTTTGTCCCAGTCCTTGGGGCTGGCCTTTCCTTACCCATGCATAGGCAAAGGAAGACTTCCAGGGATAGGTCCCTAGACCCTGTCTCTGACACTCAATTATTAGATGTCTGTAAATACTTGAAATAAGATTTCGAGAAGTTGAGAAGCTCTGGCCATGAAAGTGACTGGAGTGTCCCCGGGGCCTATAGCCATCTAGGTCTGATTGATGAGCAGCCACAAGTAAGTTCTAGGACTCTCCCAAACCAGTCTCTACAGAGAATATCAGCTGTCCCCCTCTGAGGATATCCCATGTAAAGAAGAAGTTGGGACACTAAACAGCATACCTCCCATTCCCTTTTGCAATCCTTTAAGTAGAGCTCACACTAACAGAGACCGGTGGAGAAGGAGGTGTAAAACAAAATCAGGCCAGTGGGCCCATCTACCATTGGATGAAGATAGTAAAACAAAGGGATCCCACAGAGGGAGCAGTGAGAGGAGCACTTGGTCTAGGAACAGTGAAAAAGTCTGCAGCTACTGTCTGGGGCAAAATCTTCTCCAACTCGTGCTGGGTTCTCTGGGCTTCTCTTGGCATTAAGCTATTATAAACCTGTAGCCAAGAGCTCAGGGGTACCCCAGTTCTGCCACTTAGCCGAATGTAAAGCTGAAACCCACATATTCGTGGCCCCTCTAACCCAAATGTGGGCCCTAGCCCAGGAGATTGGACCGTGGCTAAGATGTGGCTGGGGTACTCTCATACGACACAGGGTTTATAGAGGATGGATCCACTGGTCAGGTCTCTGGCCACTGCTGCTTGGTTCGGCTAGGTATACTAACCTTATCTGCAGTCTTCAGATCCCATATGATGAGCCTTCAAAATGTTATAAATCCTGGACAGTGAGGAGCCCCAAAATGTTACCACTTGAGTTTCCTGATGTCTGGGTTCAGGAACTCTCGATAGGATTACAGATAACCAATTGGAGTTCACACGGAAGATTTAAAGCAAGGAGAGACTTAAAGCAAGAAGGACAGAGCTCTTGAAAAGTGGTCAAGGGGGTCTCAAGTGAGGATTCCCCCCCCCTTTTTTTTTTTTTTTTAAAAAAAAGATAGGGTCTCACTGTGTAGTCCAGGCTGGTCCTGAACTTATTTTTTTTAGCCCAGGCTGGCCTCAAATTTACAGCAATCCTCTTGCCTCTGTCTAACAAGTGCTGGGATTATAGGGATGCACTATGATGCCCAGCTTAAAAGTACCTATTTATTTATTTATTTATTTTTTGAGATAGGCCTTGCTCTGTAGTCCAGGCTGGTTCTGAACTCACTATGTAGCCCAGGTTGGCCTTGGACTCAACTGCAATCCTCCTGCCTCAGCCTCCTGAGTACTGGGATTACAGGTGTGTGTCACCATGCCAGGATTTATTTGATGCTGGGGAATTGAACTCAGGGCCTTGTGCTTGCAGGGCAAGCTGTTTAACCATTGTGCCATTCCTCCAGACTCATAAGTACCTATTTTTTAAACAATCACTTTCATTTTAATTTTTGAGCATAGAACTGTCACACTGAGCTCCATCCTCAGTCCTCCAACCTCCACCACCCTTTATTTATTTATTTATTTTTTGGTCATTTCTTAAGACAAGATCTCACTCTACTCCAGGCTGATCCTGAACTCACTGTGTAACCCAGGCTGGTCTTGAACTTATAGCAGTCCTGCCTCAAGCGCCTTGAATCATGGGATTACAGGTGTGCCTCACCAAGCCCAGTTTATGTGATACTGGGGCTGGGGAATCAAACCTAAGGCTTGTGCTTGTTATGTAATCACTCTGACCACTGCCAGTGAGCTATTCCTCCAGCCCATAAGACTTTATTTTTAATTTGATTTTTTTTTTTTTGAGACAGGGTCTTGCTCTGCAATCCAGGCTTATCCTGAATTTACTGTGTAGCCCAGGCTGGCCTTGAACTCATGACAATCCTCCCTTAGCCAACTGAGTGCTAAAATTATAGGTATATGTTCTTACACCCTGACAAGTCGTTAGTTGCCCAGACTGGTCTCAAACTTTGATTCTCCTGCCTCTGCCACCCTGAGTGCTGGGATCACAAGGATGCTCCACAATCCCTAGCATCAAGTACTTGTTTGCTTTCTTTTTTCACAGTCTCTCCCTCTCTCTCTCTTTTGAGACAATCTCGCTCTGTAGCCCAGGTTGGTCATAAACTCACTCTGTAGCCCAGGCTGGCCTTGGACACACAGCAATCTTACTGCCTCAGCCTCATGAAATGCACTTTTTAAATGTACAATGGAATGAGTTCGGACTCATACATACTTCCTTGTAACCATGCCACTCCAATTTACTCCTTTTTTGTTTTTCTTTCTTTTTTATCTTTTGTTTTTGTTTTGTTTTGTTTTGTTTTTGAAACAGAGTCTTGTTCTGTAGTCCAGGCTGGTCCTGAACTCACTTTGTAGCTCAGGTTGCCCTTGAACTCACGGCAATCCTCCTGTCTCAGCCTCCTCAAGTTACCGGGATTACAGGCATGTGCCACCGCGCCCAGCTTATGTGGCTCTGGGGAATTGAACTCAGGGCCTTGAGCTTACTAGGCAGGTGCTTTAACCATTGAGCTATTTCTTTAGCTCATCTTGTTTTCTCTTGATCCTTTCCCATCCTCAGCATTTATTTAACCCAAGGCAGCTACTGTCTTGGATTCTATCATTATAGGTTAGGGTTTTTTTTTTTTTTTTTGTGACAGGGTCTCACTCTGTAGTCAAGATTGGTCCTGAATTCATTATTGAGCAAACTCATCGTATGGCCCAGGCTGGCCTTGAACACACAGCAGTCTTCCTGCCTCAGCCCCCCAGGTGGTGGGATTACATATGTATGTCTCCACACCAAGTTTGTGTGGTACTTGAAATCTTAACCCAGGGCCTTGTACCAGGCAGGCAGTCTAGCCTCTGAGCTATGTTTCCAGCTCTTGCAGGTTAGTTTTAAAACTTCACATGAAAGGAATCAATTTGCCAGTCTCCCCACCTGTGTCACTGTGTGGCCCAGGCTGTCTTTCAGCGCTTGGGCTCTGCCTCCCAAGTAGCTGGGACTGCAGGTGTATACCACAGTGTTCAGGCCTGGCTGATTAGTTGATTTCTTTCTTTCTGGAAAATTGTTTTTGAACTTGTGTATGTTGTTCCAGGTGTTAACATCTTTTTATTTCTGAGTAGTTCTTGGCGTGTTCACTTTTCTCATTTGACCTTTGAGCTATTTTAAATTTTTGGCTACTGTGAAAATGCTATGAACATTTATGTAAAGATCTTTATAAATAAACATTACATAAAAATCCTCAAGAATATAAAGTAATGTAGATAATTGTGAGCAAATTGCATAGAAATAAATGCCTAGTATTTGCTGCATTTGCTGGGTTATATGGGAACTGAACGTTTTTGGAGATTGTACTAAGGAAGCAGTCTACCATTAAGTTACATTTTTGCATATATTTTCTCTCAGTCTGTGTCTTGTCTTTTTACTTTTGTGGGGAGGTGAGAGGAACAGTTTTAAATTTCGATGAAGGCCAATTTGCTGCTTTTTTCCCTAGTATAGCCTGGTCCTGAACTCACTGTGTAGACCAGGGTAGCTTCGAACTCACACCAGTCCTCCTGCCTCAGTGTCCCAAGTGCTGGGATTACAGGTGTGCACTACCATGCCCATTTTACATGGTGCTAGGCATGCACTCTGACCATTGTGCATTCCTCTGGCCCCAGGTTTTCCCCTTTTCTGTTTTTGTATTCTAAAAAAATCTTTGCCTGTAGCTGGGAGCATAT
This sequence comes from Ctenodactylus gundi, assembly GCA_004027205.1. Classification (NCBI taxonomy): domain Eukaryota; kingdom Metazoa; phylum Chordata; class Mammalia; order Rodentia; family Ctenodactylidae; genus Ctenodactylus; species Ctenodactylus gundi. The sequence continues at coordinate 79,502 of PVKB01004253.1, read as the reverse complement.
CTCACCCGTGAAAGTTCTGGCCTGGCAAGGGCAAGGCCTTGAGTTCTGTCTCCCTGAAGCCTCCCCACACCATCAGCACAGAAGTGGGTAGTGCGGCCTGCCTGTAATCCCAGCACTCAGGAGGCTGAGGCAGGTGTATTACCATGAGTTTGAGGCCAACCCGGACTACAGAGTGAGACCCTGTCTCAAAAAAACAGCTTTGCAGGTCCTAAGGTCACCAATCTTTCATCCTGTGTTTTTTCCAGAAGCTTTACAGTTTTAGCTCTGCGACCAGGCAGTGAACCAATTCAGGCTTACTTCTTTTATTTTGTTTTTGACATACTGGTAATTGAACCCAGGGCTTTCACACTGAGCTACATCCTAAGCACATTGTTTATTTTTGGTTTCAAAATAAGGTCTCTTTAAGTTGCTAAGTTGCCCAGGCTGGGCTTGAACTTGTGGTCCTCCTGCCTGTTCTAGAGTGCTGGAATTACAGCCCACTCCAGCTCATTTACATTTTTAATTGTGGAGTATAGATCTTTTTTTCTGATAGGCATATTCAATTGTTCCTGCACTGTTTGTTGAAAAAATTACCTTGTTGCATTGAGTTTTTCACCTTTGGCAAATTCAGTTAACCATGTGTGTGTAGGTCTGTCTCTGGAATGTCCTGCGGTTGAGCTCCCCACATCCCCGCTACCATCTCCACACTGAGTGTAGTTCCATCCCCTTTTACTTTTTGAGACAGGGTCTCTCAGAATTGCCCAGGCTGGGTTCAAACATGCAGTTTTCCTGTTTCAGCCTCCTAGAGTACTGGATTACAGGCCTGCGCCACCAGGCCCGGCTAATGTATAGATTGTGCTTATGTAAATAACACATTTCCTAAAAACTGGAGCTTTATAGTAAGTCTTAAAATTTGGTAGTGTAAACTCATCAGCTTCCTTTCTTTTTCAAGACTGTTTTATTGATTTTAGTTTCTCTTCATTTTCATATACATTTTAAAATCAGCTTGTCAATTTCTAATAAAGTTTAAGGGGATTTTGATTGGTTCTACACTGACAAGTTTGAGGTCAGCCGGCATCTTACATTGAGTCTTTCACACCACGAACGTCGAATAGCTCCTGCTTAGATTTTCTTCAGCTTCTCTTTTAAGTGTTGGATATTTTGGTGTACAAGTTCTGAAGTCTTACATACAGATTGCTGAATTTGAGTGGGAGTGGGGGAGCAGAGGACTAGAGAGTGAGCTCAGCCGCCGGGCCTCAAGCCTCCTAGGCAGGTGCTCTAACACTGGGCTGCGTCCTCAGACCTTCTTGGTTTTGACACAGGGTTTTTGCTGAGTTGCCCAGGCTGGCTTCAAACTTGTGATCCCCCCTGTTCTAGCCTCCTGCGTAGCTGGGACCACAGGAGTGTACCACCCTGCCTGGCTGGCATTCTACTTTTGTTGGTATTTAAGTGGCATTTTTGGAATTTAAATTCTTCAGCTTTTGTTTGCTGGTGTATAGAAATAGGACTTTTTTTCACGTCAAGCTTATGTTCTGCAAGCTCACTAAATTGACTTACTGGTTTTTGTAGATTTCTTACGATTTCCTGTGTACGTAGTCATACCACTTACATAAAAAGGCAGCCTTATTTCTTCTCAGGTCCTTATGCTTTGGTTTCTTTTCCTTGTGTATCACATAGTTAGGACATGGAATACTGTATTGGGTGAAAGTCCTTGCCTGTTCCTGATCTTAGGGAGTAGTCTTTAGTCTTCTTACCAGTAAGTTCTGAGGTTTCTTGATTAGATGCCAACTATCAAAAAAAAAAAAATAGATGCCAGCTATCGGTTAAAGCTTTATGAGACTTTTTGTATTGAACAAATGTGAAATTTTGTCAAATGCTTCTTTTCTATCAGTTGGCATTATAATTTTTTCTTCTTTATTCTGTAAATGCAATATATTACATTGATTCTGGCTACTGAGTAAACCTTGTGTTCTTGGGATAAATCTTACTTGATTAGGACATTATTTTATTCACCCATTTACTTATGAATGAATGACAGGATCTCATTCCTGTAGTTCAAGCTCATCTTGAGTTTATCATGTAGCCCAGACTGGCCTCCAACTCAGCAATCTTCCTGCCTCAGCCTTCCATGTCTTGGGAGTACAGATGTGTATCTCCATGCATGGGTGAAATTTATGTGGTGCTGGATGTGGTTGATTTGAAATTTGTAAGCCTCTTGCCTCAGCTTCCTGAGTATCTGGGATTAGCGTTACAAGCGTGTGCCGTCATGCCTGGTCATCCTGCAATTTTAGAGATAGAGTGTATTTTCATTTTCATTCAGTTAATAATACTTTTTTTGACAGTTGAAGGTTCTTATATTCTAGATACATATAAAATGATATTATTTTGGTCTCTTTGCCCTTTCACAAAGAGAGGAATGGGGGCTGGAGGAATGGCACAGTGGTTAAAGTACTTGCCTTGGAAGCACAAAGCCCTGAGTTTGATTCCCCAATACCACATAAAGCTGAACGTGGTATAACGCACCTGTAATCCCAGCACTCAGAAGGCTGAGGCCAGAGGATTGCTGTGAGTCCAAGGCCAGCCTGGGCTATATGGTGAGTTCAGGACCAGGCTGAGCAGCCTGGGCTACAGAGTCAGACCCTAGTCTCCAGAGAGAGAGAGAGAGAGAGAGAGAGAGAGAGAGAGGAATGCTGATGTTGAAATGACTGGTTATAATTTGGGGGGGGTAGGGGGGACGGGGATCTTGTTCTGTAGTCCAGATTGGCCTCAAACTCATGGCAACCCACCTGCCTCAGCAGGGTATGCACCACCATGTCCGGCTTATTTGGTGCTAAGCAAATGCTTTAACCACTTCAACTATTGGGCTATACTTCAGCCTTCCAAGTGTTTTAACTTGTCTTTTCATTTTGTCTTAGGCTCTGTAAACAGCACATATTTCAGTCTTATTCATTCCGGTTATTTCTTCATTTTTAATTGGAGTACCTTTAAGCTGTTTACATTCAATATGAAGTTTTTCATCTTGCTGTTTTTTCCTATTTTATCTGTTTTTTGTTGTTATGTTAGGTTTCATAGCTTATTTTGAATTTTTTAAGTCTTTTTTTTGAGACAGGATCTCTCTCTGAACTCACTATGTAGTCCACACTGGCCTCAAACTTGCAGCAATCCTCCTGCCTCAGCCTCCCGAGTGCTGGAATTACTGGCGTGTGTCACCGTGCCTGGCTTATGTGTTGCTGGAGAATGAACCTAAGGCCTGAGCTTGCTAAGCAAGCATTCTAACTGCTATTCCTCCAGCCCCATCTTTGGATTACTGAGTATTTTGCTATGCTATATGATTCAAATTATCTCCACTATTAACTGATGAGCTATCTACTTTGTTTTCCTTTTTTTTTTTTTTTCCTGAAACAGAGTCTTGCTCTGTAGTCCAGGCTGGTCCTAAACTTACTACATAGCCCAGAGTGGCCTCCAACATGTGACAATCCTCCTGTCTCAGCCTCCTGAGTTCTGGGATTACAGTTGTTCGCCCCCATGCTGGCTACATTACTTTGTAAATGATTACCTAAGGCAATGTGTCTTAGCGTGGGCTACTAAAAAATACTGAAGACTGGATGCCATACAGAATAAATATTTATCTTCTCATATTTCTAAAGGCAAGGAAGTCCAAGGTCAGATTGCCAGTAGCTTCCATTTTCTTGGTTTTAGACCGCTGTCATCTTGCTGAGTACACGTGTGACCTTTCCTGTGCACTTCTGCGGGGAGAGCTCTGATCTCTCTTTCTCTAATAAGAACACAGATCACATTGTAGGCAGCTTTGAATTTTTGACCTTATCTACACTGGGTTACCTCCTTAAAGCTCCACCTAATGCCATTACATTGGGAGTTAGAGTTTCAACAAAGGAATTTAGAGGGATATAAACAAGTCCATAATTTTGGTTTCAGAATTGACTTTATACTCTAAAAAGTCATTGAGGCCTGCCCAAGACATTTTGTTTTTATGTGTTATATTTATAATATCTATTTGAAATTACAACTGAGATGTTTAAAAATATTTATTCATTTAAAATAACAATGACATAACATTTAGTAGCTGGGCATGGTGGTGCAAACCTATATTCCCAGTACTCTGAGAAGCTAATGCAGGAGGAGCCAAGCTTGAGCCCAGCTTGGGCAGCTAACAACTTAGCTAGACCCTATTTCAAAACTAAAAAATAAAAAAGTTATAGGATATAGCTGAGTGCTTCCTGGATTTAATTCCCAGTAGTACAAACAAAACAAAACAAAAACAAATGCCAAAGCAGCAAACAAAAGTATTTCAAAATAAAAATAGAAAAGTGGTATTGTTTTATATTTTTGTACCTTTCTTTAATATAATGCGTAATAGAAGATGTGGCATCTGTAATTTCATAACTGTTATTGAATTCAGTCCATTGTTTTGTTTGAAATCTGTGAAGGAAGTCTAGCCTTCTGTGTGTAATAAAGTTGGAGAAAGAAGAAATATTTTAATAGACTATTTTTTTTTAACTTTGTTGAGGATTGAATTCAGGGCCTTATGCATATTAGACAGGTTCTTCACCAGGGAGCTACATTCCTGGCCCAGGCCTCTTTTTATTTTCATTCTTTCTTTCTTTCTTTTTTTTCTGAGATGAGGCCTTACTGTGCTGTTCAGGCTGGTCCTGGACTCACTGTGTTTCCTAGGCTGGCCTCAGCCTTCTGAATGCCGAGATCACAGGTGTGCACCACACCTAGCTTATGTGATGATGGGGAATTCAACTCAGGGAGAGCTTGCTAGGCAAGCACTCCCACTGCTTTTCTTAATAATGCTATATAATTTATTAACAGGAATGGTGGTGTAGGCTTGTAATTCCATCATTCTGAGAGGCTGAGTGAGGCTGGAGGATGGCAACTTAAAGCCCAGTTTGAGCAGTTTAGCAAATTTAAGATCTTGCCTCAAAAAAAAAATTTAAGTTGGACGAATGGTTCAGTGGTTTCCTAGCAAGTTCTAAGTCAAGCACTAAGTACCTGAGTTCAGTTCCCTAGTACTACATAAGCCAGGCATGGTGGCGCACAGCTGTAATCCCAGCACTTGGGAGGCTGAGGCAAGAGGATTGCCGTGAGTCCAAGGCCAGCCTGGGCTCCCCAGTGAATTTAGGACCAGCCTGGGCTACAGAGTGAGACCCTGTATCCAAAGAAAAAGAAAAAGAAAGAAAGAAAGAAAATTAACTGGGAATATAGCTCAGTGCAGAAGCCCTGGGATCAGTCTCTAGTATACCACCCTGTAAAAAAATTTAAAAATCACTTTTTTTTAAGGTCATTACACAAAGCTTATTTGGACTGTAGATTGGTCTCATATTTTCACGTCTTTTTTTTAACCTGTGCTTTGTTTTTAATATACACTTGTTATTTGGAAAATATTGGCTAATCACCTTAGGCAAATCTTCCGAGTGTCAATGTATTTTGTTATGTCAACGATTCACATTCATGAGTATCACCAGTGATTTCATGAGAAAAGTATTTAAGTATTGAGAAGTTTTAAAGTTCATGATAAATGCGTGGAAATGGTCAGAGCTTAATTTTTGCGATAAAACACTCTTACTACTGACAACAGATACTGTATATTGTTTCCCTTGAAGTATTCACTTTTATGATTTGTCCAGAGTGATAAATTAGATCTTCCAAATAAATAGCTCTGAGTAGGTCTCTTGAAGTATTCTCTGTAATTTATTCTGTATACCAAACTATGAAAGTATGTCAGTTTGTACACATGCCTTGAATCTGTAGCTCATACAGACCTCTTTTCCTCTTCTAGGCCATTATGCAGCAGGGGGACACGACCATGAAGCCCATCCTCCAAGTCGTCGTAAGTGCTACGTGGTTTGTGTCAGCTTTTAGGCTCCTGTTTAGTTGTGCGTTCTGTTTGACGAGAGGCTTGCAGAGTGGCCGGTTCAGGAGAGTCTCCTCCCTTCCCACCCCGTGCACGGGCACACACTCTGGTAGGGCTGTGTGCACTGTGGTCCTGAGCGAGGAGCCAGGCCTTTTTTTAAAAAAAAAAAAAAATTATGTTAGCTAATGAATAAATAAAATTGTATTGGAGGTTCAGATTCAGTGCTTTCCTCTTTGTTCTTGTCCATAATTAATAAGAAACATAATAGCCAGCGTCTTCGTCAGTCACTGCCTCCTTACTCGCCTCCCTGTTCTTAGGTTATCTTGTTTAAATATGTTACGTGTGACCTCCAGAGAGATGTATCTAAATTGAATGTGTTTGCTTAACATTCTTCAATTAACTCATCATTATTCAAGGGGTTCTCAGATTCAGTAGGAACTGCAAACATTAGTAGAAGCAGAATTTTAGGACGCTGTCTGCAGATTTTGAACAGCAGCCCCATAGTCCTCCCAATCCCAGACAGTTATCTGTTGCCCGGCCTTTTATGTACTTTGGTTTCTTCGGAAAGCCACCTCTGATTTTTCTCAGGTTGTGATGAGTGCCCTGCTCTACCTCACGTCATTACGAGCACATTGCACCTACTTAGTTATTTTGCTTGTCTTCACCCCAGTCACAGGCCCCTTCAGGGCCAGGATAGGTTTTGAGACAGGGTCTCGCTCTGTCTTCCAGGTTCATCCTAAACCTGATATGTCGCCCAGGCTGGCCTTGAACTCACAGCAATCCTCCTGCCTCAGCCTCCTGTGTGCTGGCAGTAAAGGCATACAGCTCCATGCCTGGTTTATGTGGTGGTGGGCAATTGCACTTGCTAGGCGAGTGCTCTGTCTGCTGTGCTATTCCTGGGGTCCTGTTTTGTTATTTTGAGGCTCTGGGGCTCTGGCTGGCCTTGCACTCTCTGTCCTTCTGCCTCAGCTTCCTGAGTAGCTGAGACTATAGGCACATACTACCTTGCCTAGCTTACGTACCATCATCCTGTTTGATTCTTTATTTGTATATATGAATATAATTTTTTTAAAAAAACATTTTTCCCAATTCTGGGTATTGAACCCAGGGCCTTTGCCTGCACTGAGCTATATCCCTGTCATAACTTTTTTTTTCTTTTTTGAGACACAGTCTCACTGAATTGCTAAGTTATTCAGGCTGCACTTGCTCTTGTGATCTTCCTATCTCAACTGCCCAGGTGTGCTAGAATTACAGCTTATTTTCAGCCTAAACTGAGTTAATGAGGAGAGAACACAGAAACATTTGGCAGTCCGTTTTAGTCTGGTCTATATTATTCTTAATAATATTAAGGGAAGAGAGGGTGGTAGGGAAATCATCCAGTTTTCTTTCATTTACATGTCAGTATCAAGAGAATGAGCAAACAGTTCGCTTTGTCTTAACCAAATGGCAGATCCACTGTCCGACCCCTTGAGTTTGTCTCTGGGGATCGGACCCAAAACCTGGCTAATGAGTCAACTTTTTTATCCTAGAACATCCGTCCCATTACTACAGGGAATAGTCCACCCCGTTACCGACTGCTTATGAGTGATGGATTGAACACTCTATCCTGTGAGTATGACATACAAGCTCTTGAGAGTATTTAAATAACAAAAGTGCACCCAGCATTTTGATCGCGATAAGCCGGGGTTATCCCGGATGTTTGCATCTGTTTGGCTGTGAACTTCACTTGGGCAGAGCTGTGCTGGCCGGAGCGCTCCAGCAGCAGAGTGGATGCAGTGGAAGGCTGTCACTTCCCTTAATTAATTTCTCTAACTGGTGTTCTGTGTTTTCTTTGATTAATTTCCCTAAGAATGATATTGACATTTAGTGAATGTGATGGGTTAACTGTCCCGTATTTGCTTCTCAAGAGATTTTATTTTTACATTGGAAGTGTTCAAAGGAAGACTGGAGAGAATTTACAGAGTAGGTGGCTGCTACCTCTAGTATATATATTTTTAACTTATTTATTTTTTTGAGACAGGGTCTTGCTTTGTAGTGCAGGCTGGTCCTGAACTCACTATGGAGCCCGGCCTGGCCTTGGACTCATGGCCATGCTCCTGCCTCAGCCTCCTGAGTGATGGGATTACAGGCATGCACCATCACACCAGTTTATGTGGTGCTTGGGAATTGAACTCAGGTACTTAACACTTGCTAAGCAAGCACTTTAACCGCTGAGCCATTCCTCCAGCCCCTACCTCTAGTATAATGAGAAGGACCTGGAAAAGGTTTTTGGTCCTTCTCATGAAATCTGAATGATGAAAACACTGGGTAAGGGCCCTTTAAGAAAAATACACATATTTGAGGTAGCAGAGGTTTGACACAACCATCCAGAGTCTTGATTAATTTTACTTTAAAAGCAGCATCTTGAAGTCATTGTTTTGCTTTGTGATCAGCTTTCCTATTCTCAAGAGTGACATACTTTGCAGGCTGAAGTAATCTCTGCTTTTCAGCTTTCATGTTGGCAACACAGTTGAACCCTCTTGTTGAGGAGGAGCGATTGTCCAGCAACTGCATTTGCCGGGTTCTCCGATTCATTGTTAACACTCTGAAAGACGGAAGGTAGGTGTTTCACTCTGTTCTGTCGTGTTGTGGAATAGAAACTTATTTTTGAACAGAGAATACATTGGATGCCATAGTTCAATTTTGATATTAAAAAGGGGGGGGGGCAGTGGTAAGTTTTCAGCTAATAATTTACAGCTATTCAGTTTTGAACTCAGGTCACTAAAACACGATACCAAGGCGAGAGAAATATGGAAACAAATTGGAAAATTCAGTGCCAAAGATTGAAGGAGAACACGTAACTGTATTTGGGGTTTTTTTCGGCACTGTTTTTGAAATCTTTTAATAAAGAGGTCATTTACTGCAGCAAAAGAAGAATTTGATTTTATTGCTGCCCTTTTTGGCAGTCTTGATTGAATCTTTTCTAGTAAACACGGCGTTCAGCCAGCTAGTACAGAACATGTTCGGTTCCGACAAGATGCTCCATGCTGCAAGTACCACAGGGAGCGGAATTGCTGACTCCTGTTGCTAGAGGACTTATTTTAGAAGAAGCTTTATGTGCTGTTTTTTTCTCTGTAGTTTTTTTTTTTCGATTGCAAAGCACAGCCAGAATACATGAGAAGCAAAAGTGCCAAGTGCTCCCATAGTAGAAGTAGTTTATCAGGCAGGGGATGGTATAATATCTGTGTGCTTCCAAACAGCTTTTTCAAATTACTTCTTGTTCGGTGTATCATTATCTTTCCGTTCAAGTTCAGCGTTTCTGTTATTAGTTTTGGATGTTGGTGCTTGAAGTATTAGATCTGTAATTTTAGTGCTCCTTTTGTGCCGTTTTCTCCTTAGCTCTTCAGGCTCCCCGGCCTCTTGTCTCTTCTTCCAGCTCATCTTTTGGCTCTTATTGAAGTCACAGTCGTACATGTTTTGTGAATCACTTTTGGGACGTGTCATTCCCTTTCTTGGCTTCCGCTTTCTGCAAGGCTGGTTCCTTAATTATCTTTTGCCTTCCTTGTTCCTTTTCTTTGTGTGCCCAGCGTCTGCTGCGGTGCTGCTATGAGATTCCTCTTCATCTTGTGGATACTGAGTGTGGACAGTCCTGTGTAGATTTCATATGTGCTCTGGCATCGTGTAGGCAGGTATATCTTCTTGCCAGCCTTCCCACCTGGGGCCGGTTATCTCTCCCTCCAGGCTTCAAATTTAAGTGCCTTACGCTGTGCTTTCCACTCACTTCTCTGTCCTTTAAGAAGATGGTAAGGGGAGGATTGCGAGCTTTGCTGGGAAGCTCTCTAAAGCATTCCTAGTCAGGAATAGCTACTCCTGTGGGCTCTGCTCACCTGTTCACCTTAGCAAGCGGCATGGTCTGTCTTCCTTCCTGCCTCTACTGAGATCCTGTGTGTGTGTGTGTGTGTGTGTGTGTGTGTGTGTGTGTGTGTGTGTGTGTGTGTGTGTGTGGACGCCTGAGTTTGTTTACTGTGGCCTTCTAGATGGTCATTTGGGTTTATTCTAAACAGAGCCTTGGCAAGCCACCTTTTTTTTCAGTTATGGTTACATGTTTGTGCTTTTATTTTGAAGAGTAGATTACTAGGATTAGTATGGTTGGGTCAGGGGACAAAATGTACAATTGACCTACTCATAAATATTGTATCAGTGTTTCTGAATAAGCAGATCTATAGAAACAGAAGACAGATGAGTGGTTTCAGGGAGGGGTGGACATAGGATTCCTTTATGGGATAATAAAAGTGTTCTGAAGTTAGGTAGGGGTGATGCTTGTGCCACTCTGAAGGTACTCAAATCTGTCAAATAATACAATTTGAAAGGACGACTTTCATGGTACATGAATGGGTGACTGTCTCAAGGAAGCTGTTATTTTAAAAATCAAAGCTATTTTTTTTAATCTTGTCAACATACTTTTTTTTTTTTTTAATTGAGACAGGATCTTGATCTGTAGACCAAGCTGATCCTGAACTTACCCTGTAACCCAGGCTGGCCTTGGCCTCCCGGCAGTCCTGCCTTAGCCTCTTGAGTACTGGGATTACGGGCGTGTACCACCACGCCCAGCTTTCAGGGGGAGTTTTTAATAACAACATCATAGACTTAATTTGTATACCATAAAAGTCATTTAAGGAATGGAATGTTTTTTAATATACTGTTTACAGGTTTGTATAGCCCTTACCATAATGAATTTTGGAAGTTTTATGATATTACAAAAAAACCCTTGGGGCTGGAGGAATGGCACAGTGGTTGAAGTGCAGGGCTCTGGGTTCAATTGCCCAGCACCACATAAGCTAGGCTTGACAGCACATGCCTGTAATTCCAGCACTCAGGAAGCTGAGTTGAAGAGAATTGCTGAGTTGAAGGCCAGCCTGGGCTACATAGTGAGTTCAGAACCAGTTTGGGCTACAAAGCAAGACTGTCTCAAAAACGAAGAAAAGAAACCCTCTACAGAGCAAGACTCTCTCTCAAAAATAAATTATTTTTTAAAAATATTAAAAAAAGAAACCCTATCCCCTTTAGCTGTTGTCCCGAACTCTTTCAGCTCTCTCAGTCCCAGACAACCCCTGACTCTTTCTCTGTGCATACATCTTCCTATTCAGTGGCCTTTGCCAACATGTGGTCTTTTTGTTTGACCCCCCTTACTTAATATGCTGTTGCGAAGGTTTAAGCAGGTTGTAACAAGTATTGCTATGTTTCTTTGAGTGGCTCTACTCTTCTGTAACAGAGATATATTACATTTTTTATCCCTTCATTCATTTATGAGCATTTGAGTTGTTTCTCTCATCTTGCTATAATGAATAATGCTGTGAAGATTGGTCTATAGATTTTTTGTGGGAATACCTTTTCATTTGTATGTATAGTTGACCTGGACTCTGAATTTGTGGATTTAAGCAGGACTAATAGAAATATTCAGAGGAGAAAATTGCATCCATACTGAATAGGTACAGACTTTGTTCTTGTCATTTTGTCCTAAGCAATATGGTGTAACAATTGTATGTTTACATAGCATTTGCAATGTATTGGGTATTAGAAGTAATCTGAGATGATTTAAACTATACAGGAGAAGATGTACCAGGTATAGGCAGACACTAACTCAAGCATCCATGGGTTTGTTTGTTTGTTTGGGCTTTTTTTCTTCTTCTTTTTGAGATTGTCTTGTTCTGTAGTTTGGGCTGGTCCTGGGCTCACTATATAGCCCAGGCTGGTCTCAAACTCAACTGCAGTCCTCCTGCCTCAGCCTCCCAAGTGCTGTGATTACAGGCATGTGCCACCATTCCCAAACTAAAACTAAGGGCCTTGAGTTTGCTAAGCAAGCACTTTAACCTCTGAGCTATTCCTCCAGTCCCTATTTTCTTTTTTTTTTAACCTTACTGAATTAACTTTCACCATCAAAACAATGTTAGATGGTAATAGCGTCAGTAAATACCTCCTTTGTACCCCGATTTTAATGAAAATGCTTTTCATTTGCTGCTTTTAACATGGTGTATAGGCTGGGCCCAGTGGCCTAGGCTTGTGATGCCAGCAGTCTAGGAGGCTGAAGTAGGAAGACTGCAAGTTCAAGCCTAGCCTGAGCTTAGTGACTTAGTGATATAGCAAGACCCCATCTCAAGTGGGCTGAGGTATAGGGACATAGCTCACTGAGAAGGCATTAGGCTCTATCTTCTCTATGGGTACTACCAAAACAAAAAGAACCCATGCTGCTTATCATGTAATTACATGTAGTTTACTATGTTAGGACTTGTGTTACTCTGGGTTTTATTGTCTTATCAGCTGTGACTCTAATTTTTTAAAAAACTATTTGCTGTATCATAATCATTGTTTTTAATCCTAGCATTATGAATTATTGTAATAAATTATCTAAAGAAATATTTTTTCATTTCTATAAAATCCTGCCTTAAAATAATCCTCTTAGCTTCCTTTTTTTCTCTCTGTCTTTAAAAAAAAGTGTTGGGCAACAGGTGTAGCTTAGCGATAAAGCTTAAAACCCTAGGTTTGATTTCGCCAGCACTACATAAACTGGGCATGATGGTGCATGCCTGTAACCCCTGCACTTGAGAAGCATAAGCAAGAGGATGACTTTGAGTTCGAGGCCAGCCTAGGCTACATAGTTAAGTACAGGACCAGCCTGAACTACAGAGCAAGACCCTGTCTCTAAAAAAGGTGTGATTTTTGTTGTTGTTGCTGTTGTTTTGTTTGATTTGTTGGTAAGGCTGGTGGTTTGGTGGTACTGAGGGTTGAACCGAGCGCCTATACTCTAAACTGTAGTCCCTGTGTCTTCTTCTTTTTTCCAAATAACATCTCAGTATTTGGTTCAGTTGTCCAGGCTAGGCTGGAACTTGTGTTTTTTTGTTTTGTTTTTGATGCAAGTTCTTCTGCTGTCCAGACTGGTCCTGAACTCACTATATTACCCAGGCTGGCCTCAAACTTTCAGCAGTCCTCCTACCTCAGCCTCCCAAGTTTTGGAAATACAGACATGTGCTACCATGCCCACCTTAAGCAGTGCTAGGGAATGAACTCAGGGCCTCGTGCTTGCTAGGTATTGTGGTCTGGATCTGGAGTGTCCCCCAGAAGCTTCATGTATTGGGATATTGTAAAATACTGATGTGTTGTTAAGAGGTAGGACCTGGTCAGGATGGTGGAATACTGGGACTTGATCCTTGACCTGGGAAAGTAGCTCCACCCCACCTCTCTCACTTGGCTTTCCGTGGGCTGTGTTATGAACAGCCTGTGTTCTGTTCTTCCTCCTGTTGTGTGCTTCTGCCATTGCCAGCCCCCACGTACAGACTGTGATCTTCTGAAACTGAGCTAATAAATATTTCTCTCTTTAAGTTGTAGATATCAGGTATTCTGACCCAGCAACAAAGAATAACTCAGGTATTACACAAGCACTTTAACCATGGAGCCATTCCTCCAGCCCCTACACAAGCACTTTCACCACTATGCCGAGCCTGCAGCCCCTAGGCAGGAACTTGGCATCCTCCTCCCCCAGCCTCACAAGTTGTTGGGATGATAGGCGAGTACCACTCCCTCAACACCCGCTAAATCTTCTTTTCTGGATAATTTTAATCATCCTTTTAATTGTAGACAAAATACACAGTGGTCCTGTGAGTTCTCATATTCAGTCATCATTCATCTTCAAATTATCACCAGATGTCCTGTCTTGATTTATCTGTTTCCTTTCTACATCTATTCTCTATAATTTTAAAGTAAATATTAGACATTAGGGGCCAGAGGAAGGGCACTTACCTAGCAAGCACACAGCCCTGAGTTCAATTGCCAGTACCACATAAGCTGGGCCTGGTGGCACATGCCTGTAATCCCAGCTCTCAAAAGGCTGAGGCAGGAGGATCACTGTGAGTCCAAGGCCGGCCTGGGCTACATCTTGAGTTCAGGACCAGCGGGGGTGACAGAGTGAGACCCTGTCTCAAAATAAATAAATAAATTCGACGTGATAGATGGATAAATGGACATCTCTCTCTGTAGGTAGAGGGTTATACATCTGTATGCCTGTGTGTATACAGTCATGTCTGAGTTAGGGTCAGAGTAACTTCACAGTACGATAGATTGGTAGTCTGTAGTCTCTTAACATCTATAAATTTTTCCTCCATATTTTCTTTTCTCCCATATCGTTTGTTGAAGAAACCAGGTCATTCATCTCTAACCCCCGTGGAGTTTCTCACAGTCTGGGTTGGGCTAATTGCACTCCTGTAAAGGTATTTATTTAACATGTCTTTGTCATCTGTATTCTCTGTAGGGTGATACTGGTATATTCTTTTAATATGCTGTTGTGTTCATCTTGTTAATATTTTATTTAGGGCATATTTCAAGATGAAATTAGTTTTTTTGAGAATGTTTTCTTTTAGGTTTTGGTATTAGGGCAGTGCTAAATAATTGATAAGCTTTCCATTTTTATATGTTCTGGAGCGATTTGGATAATCTTGGAACATAGCTGAATATGCACTACTATCATACTTTTACAGGAAGTATGTATCCAGTGTTCAAGAACAGATCGTTTTAGGTTTATTTTATAGAAGTAGCATAACCCACAACCTGGCAAAGGTAGTAGCCCATACTGATTGTTTGTAAAAAAAAAAAAAAAAACCCCACAATTTAGCAGCCGTGCCATTTAAAGGATAAAATGTGATGAAATTGGGTTGGCTATTGTTTAATTTTCCTCTAATTCTTTCACTTATTTTTCATCCCTGGCACTGCTTTAGTTCAGGTCACCATCATTTCTTTTCTTTGGTTAATCTGCTCACCTCTACTTGCATCTCCCACAAATTCTTCCTATTGCATTTCTTGTAAAAAAAAAAAAGACCAAATTATGGACACGATCAAATTATTCTCATTTTAGCATGTATTGAGCAGTAGCAGTAGATCCAGTGTGACATGACGCACTGAAAGATACTTGCCTTTGTTGAAAGTACAGTCTAGTAGGAGAGATAGGTAATGTTGTTGCTGATGAATATGCAAAATAAAAGCAGGAAGTGTCTTTTTCTTATTTTGTTTTGTGTTTTGAGGGAGGGTATTGCGTTGTAGTCCAGGCTGATTCTGAACTCACTATCATGTAGCCCAGGCTGAAATTCACAGCAGTCCTCCTGCCTCTGCCTCCTGAGCACAGGGGTTGCAGGTGAACGCTACCATGCCCAGCTTTTGTAGTGCTGGGGAATTGAACCCGGGGCCTTGTGCTTGCTGGGCAAGTGCTCTAACCATGGAGCATGCCCCCAGCCCAGAGAAAGTGTTTTAAAGGGAAGAAATCATGGCCGTAGCAAAGAGTAGACCAAGGAAATTTGTTCTAAACAAGAGATAAAGAAAGTGCCTCTTGAAGAATTGGTGTTTAAAATGAGAGCTAAAAATTTAGTGAGTATTAGGTGAGACAGAAAGAGAAAAAACCCTCTATGTGATCAGAGGGCATCAGGTGTATAGGCCTTGTGGCCTGAGGGAGCATAGTGTATGGGGCAGAGTTCAAGAGTAGTGACATGCTGAACAGAGGTTAGCAAGGCCAGACCATAAAAAACCTTGTAAGCTGTGTAAGGATCTTAATTAATTTTTTATAGTACTGGGGATTAAAGCCAGGGCCTCAAAACATGTTGGGCAAGGACTGTACCATTGAGCAGTACCCTTACTCCCATACTGAATTCTATATTTTGAGTCTAAAGTCCCGGAAGTTACTGAAATGTTCTAACCAGAGTTAAAAAATGAGTCCTAAGCATATAATTCTTGAAGGTAGGTAATAAAAATTTCCTCCAACACACCTCACTACTCTGTATTACTAACATAACACTAGTAATAAAGTAATAATTTTTAAAGTATCTCCTCTCATAATTGGTTTTCACTGAGGAAAAGTAATTGTGTCTGAAAACAGATCATCTGTTTGTGCCACATACTCTTGTGTTTTATAATCTAAATTCTTACGTCAGCAGCTCTTTGAAGATATACTATGTGGCAAGTGTGCAGCATTTTAATTAAGGGACTAATTGGGAAATAAATACCCTGCAATCATAAAAAGCCTTGATAACGACAGTGAAAGATGAAGGGAAGTATTTGCATAGGAATTGATGCTGTACATTTCTCAAGTTACTCAGTAATGAAAAACAGTTGATAGAGGGGAAAGAGTTTTCATCAATGATTATTGAAGGAAAGCTGCTGCTGTTTTTGTTTTGTTTTGTTTCCTTAGTGGCACTGGAGATCCAACTCAAGGCCTTCACATTGAACTGTATCTCTATCCCATTTTTTATTTTTGATTTTGAGATGAAGTCTCACTACATTGCCCAGGCTGGACTTGATCTTAGGATCTTCTTGCCTCAGCTTCCCAGAGTACTCGGATTATAGGCCTGTGCCACCCAGTCCAGCTTGGGAAAGCTTTTTAAGTAGCTTGTCATTTGAAAGTCTTGTGAATTTACATAATCTAATTTGTTTCTCTGTGTTTGCTTTTGTAGGAGAGTAGTCATTTTGATGGATGTAGAAGTTTTGAAATCAGCTGAAGAAGTTGGAGTAAAGATTGGCAATCCAGTTCCTTATAATGAAGGTAAGATGCTCTTTACAGGCGGTAGCCTTAATTGCATGCTCTACATCTACCTTTTAGGATCAGTTTTTTGTTTTTTGAGACACGGTCTTGCTCTGTAGCCCAGGCTGGTCCTGAACTCACTGTGGAGCCCAGGCTGGCCTTGGACTCAGGGCAATCTGCCTGTCTCAGCCTCCTAAGTGCTGGGATTACAGGCGTGCACCACCACGCCCACCTATGTAGTACTGGGGAATCGAATTCGGGTACTTAGTGCTTTAACCATTGAGCCATTCCTCCAGCCCTGGATCAGTTGGTTTTTGCCTTAATAAGACACTAATGACTTGGGGGTATAGGGACCAGGTTATTCTGTCAGTTTTTTTTTTTTTTTTAAGTATTGAAGAAATGTTGAATGAACAGTGGAAAAGAAAGAGAATGTATTGGACATTCTTTTTAAGATCACTTAAAGTAGACTGAAAAGTAACAGGTACATAGGATATTGTAGTAATATAAGACAGGTGTAATATTAATGAGAGGTATGTTTTCTTAAAGAGTCATCTTAGGCCCGTTTAAAATACAAAGTATATAATCTCTGCTCTTAGTGGTGAATTTGATTTGAGTAAGATTAAATATGTTAAATATAGCATGATTTCTCTGATTTGGGAAACTCAGAATACAGGCATTCTACAGAACCAAATGGATGTGACTGTGGGAGTCGGGGGGTGGGGAGGTTATGGGAGGGCCAAAATGGGGAGGAGAAGGGATACTCAAGTTCACTGTAAACATTTTGTATCACATATATAAATGTTAATAAAAATGGTGAGAAAAAAATACAATCTCCACGCTTGGTTGGTACTCACCACGCTGTGGGTAATAGAGCATTCTCTGCTTGTCTTGAGCTATAAGCAAACCCTGTGAAGGTAAAGACCATGTGTGCTCTGTTCTGTTGTATGTGTCCCTGGCTTGTAGCTGGCCCCCAACAAGTATTTATTGAATTGTACACCAGTGTTTAATAGTGATTATGTCTTTATGACAAAGTTATTATTTTCTTACAGAATATGTAGAACAGCACAATGAGATCAGGAATAAAATTCCATTATTTTAGGTAAGAGAGACAGTTATAGTTGTAGAGCAAGGCAGAAACAATTACTGAATCCTTGGCTCTCTAAAAAGAGAGAAGTTGACTGGCCCTCTACCAAGTGAAATAAAGCCTCAATTGTATGTCAAAATAATTTCTAGTTATATTTTTTAAAGTTAGAAAATGAAGCCTTCAAAAATAATAAAAATAAGGGCTGGAGGAGTAGCACACCCATTAGAGTACTTGCTTAGCAAGTGCAAGGCCCTGAGTTCACTTCCCTAGCACCACATTACTGAGTGAAACCCTGTCTCCAAAAATAAATAAATAATAAAGCGGAAAGGGTTGTATGGATGGATTGAAATGATCCATAATGATACTTGGTTACATTGCAATTTAAAAAGTGCATATTAAAAATAAAAACTTAAAAGTATTTACAACAGATGGGATTGGCGGAGGCTAATATTTACTGAATTTTTACACATCAAGGAAAAAGAATATTCCAGTAGCAAAAAAAAAAAAAGCATTAACGAGGAACAGACTGTTCACTATGGGAAGAAAACAGTTGGCTAACACAAGAGAAAGCTGAGTGGCCTTCCTAGTCGTCTTTGTCTTATTGCTCTGCTCAGGGAAAACCCTCAGCCTGTACTATTAAGTATCCTACTAACTGGCGAGACCGTGTCTCAAAAAAGAAAATTCTGCTAACTGCAGATTGCTTTTACAAGTCACAGAAGTGTGCTGAGAATTTCTATCGGGAGTGGAGGTGAATTTCGTCAAGCATTTTTTCTGAGTCTATTGATGTTCATATGGTCATTCTCTGTCTTGGTTACTGTGAATTATGGTGATTGATTTTTAAATACTAAAGCAAGTGGAGGTTTCTGGGCTGAGTTTTTGTCATTGTGTTGTGCTATCCTTTTTGTATATTGCTGGATTTGCTTTACTAAATCCCCTTGATTTGATTGTATTTCGAATTTTTACTCCTATGTCCCTAAGAGATGATAGCCAGTAGTTCTTTTTTGTCATGTCTATCTGATGGGAGTGACAAAGTAATTCCTGCCTCCTAGAATGAGTTGGAACGCGGCCTTAAGTTTTATACAAGAGTTTGTGGAAAATGAATATTACTTCCTCTTAGTTAGTTAATAGAATTTGCCAGTGATGTTATCTGAGTCTTTTTTGGGGGAAAGGATTTAAACTTAGATGTTTTACTTTACTTTTTGAGATGGATCTTGCAATGTAGTTCAGACTGGTTCTGAGCTCAGTGTGTAGTCCAGGCTGGCCTCAAACATACCACAATCCTCCTGCCTCAGCCTCCCAAGTACTAGGATTACAGGTGTGTGTCACCACAGCCAGTTTATGTGGTGTTGGGGAATTGAACTCAGGGTTATGAGATTGCTAGGCAAGTGCTTTAACTGCTGAGCTATTCCACCAGTCCCTTAGGTTTATTTATTTATGTTTTTGTTTTGGTTTGGTTTTCTAGAGACAGGGTCTCGCTGTGAGATCCAGACTAGTACTGAACTCACTATGTAGCCCAGGATAGCCTTGGATTCATGGCAATCCTTCTGCCTCAGCCTCCCAAGTGCTGGGATAACAGGACTTAGAGTTTTTAATGGATATATACAATGTTGTTCAGGGCATCCACTTCTGTAGGCTTTAGCAGATAGCATTTCAGGGAATTTAGCCATTTCATATAAGTTCTTGAATTTATTGGCCTGTATAAATGTAAATATTGTAAATTCTCCAATGACAGGGCAGAGATTACCAGATGGATTAAAATACGTATGTAGGGGCTAGAGGAATGGCTCAGCGGTCAGGCACTAAGTACCCAAGTTCGATTTCCCAGCACCACATAAGCTGAGCATGGTGGCATGCACCTGTAATCCCAGCACTCGGGAGGCTGAGGCAGGAGGATTGCCATGAGTCCAGGTCTAGCCTGGGCTCCATAGTGAGTTCAGGACCAGCCTGGGCTACAGAGCAAGACCCTGTCTCAAATCATTTCTTTTTTCTATATCTGCTTACATCCTTTTACTTTTAAGTCTATTTGTATCTTCACTGTACATCTTTATGTTAGACATGTATATTTATAAGCAATGTGTTGTCCAGTTTGATAATTTCTGTCTTTAATTAGGAGGTTTAGAGTATTTATATTCAGTGTGGTTCTGGACATGGTCATGTACAAGACTGTCTCCTTGCTCTTTGTCTTTTATTTATTGTATCTGGTTTTCTTTTCCCAGTATCTTTTCTGCTCTTGGGTTGAATATTTTGATGATCCCTGACCCCCTTGGTGGCTTCTTACAATGCCTCTGTCTGCTCCCCCGGTGGTGCTGTGGCAAGCAGCTGCATCCGTTCTGGCCTGTGGGGCGCCCTGCCGCTGTGTGTGCCCGAAGGGAGTTCTTCTCCCGTCCCGGACTTCGTGGCACAGCTGTCATCTTTTTTACTTTTATCTGTGTTAGAAACCCCGCAGTGCATTGTTACTTTTTAAAACAATTATCTTTTAGGGAGATTTAAATAATAAAACATCCACATATTTGCCTGTGCGGTTGCCATTGTTTTGGTGCCGTCATTCCTTTGCCTGGGCTTACTTTTCCAGTTGGTGTCAGTTCATCCCTTCTTACAGTAAGCCTCACTGCTGATGAATTGTTTCAGTTTTGTGTGGCTGAGGAATATTTTCTCTTTGGCTCTGAAAGGTATTTTTGCTGAGCATAGAATACTATGTCAACATTTTTTTTCCTGTCAGTAAAGATGTCATCTTTTCTGCATTGTTACCCTCAACAAACTCTCCTTTGTTGTTTTTCTGTGCTTACCAGTCTACCCACCCTGAAGATGGAGATCAAACCTGCTAGGTCCTTGTAGTGCTAGGCAAGGGCTCCACCTCCCAGCCCACCGCGTCTCTCACTTTTCTCTTTACTCCTCCTCCTCAATTTTCCTCTTCCTCCTTCTTTCCTCCTCCTCCTCTTCAGATTAACCTCCCTACTAAAGCTTGTGCCTACTGTAAAACGTGTAAATACATAGATTTTGTGAGTCAAATGAACATGTTGTACACACAATTAGAAGTCACCTTTATTGATACACTTCATTAAAACACATGTAATTTTAAAAAGTTGAAACATAGTTAAGATGATCATTCATTTCGTTTTTCTTTTGAATTTATAATTACATGATTTTTAAAAGTCAAGACCATATAGTAAGAGAAGTCTCTCTCTCCTCCCCCTGCCTGCCCCATCCCTGCTACCTCTTAGAGAAAATAGATCCTAGTAATTTCGTTTGATCTTCCCTGTGTTTCTATTTATAAATATAACCAAATACAAAAACTGTGTGGTCCATTTTCTTCTCCACCTTGCTCACACTAGTCAGTATATTATGTCTTTTTTTTCTTTCTTTCATTTTGAGACAAGGTCTTACTCTGTAGTCCAGGCTGGTCCTGAGCTCTATGTAGCCCAGCAATCCTCCTGCCTTAACCTCCTGAGTGCTGGGATTACAGGTGTGCACCATGACGCCCAGTTTACCTGGTGCTGGGGAATTGAAATCAGGGCTGTGTGCTTGCAAGTACTCTAACCTTCCAACTGCTGTGCTATTCCTCCACCTTTTTGTTTTTCTTTTCTTTTTTTTCTTTTCTTTTTTTTTTTTTTTTGAGACAGGATCTCATTCTGTAGTCCAGGCTGGCCTCAAACTCACGGCATTCCTCCTGCCTCAGCCTCCTTCAGTGTTGGGATTATAGCATGCACCACCATGCAAAGGTAAAATTTTGTGTGCTGCTTTAGGAGTCAAACCCAGGGCCTTGCTCATGAGAGGCAGGCACTTTAACCATAGAGGTACACCCTCAGCCTGCACACTGTTTTTTAAATTAATTACATTTAGTCTTTATTTTACAGCTCATACAGCCTAGACCTATTATCATGTTCAATTAATTAAAAAATGAATAATTATTATGTCTAAATATTCCCCAAAGTGCAGCAATATTGACCAAATAGCAGTTGTGATGTAATTGCATAGAAATGCCCCTCGCCTGCAACACCTCTTTAAAAAAAAATTAGCTCAGGTAGATTTTTAAAAATATTTTGTATGTATTTATTTATTTATTTATTTATTTATTTATTTTTGCAACAGGGTCTTGCTCTGTAGCCCAGGCTGGTCCTGAACTCGCCATAGAGCCCAGGCTGGCTTTGAACTCACAAGAATCCTCTTGCCTCAGCCTCCTGAGTGCTGGGATTACAAGCGTGTGCCACCACATCCAGTTTATGTAATGCTGGAGAATCAAACTCAGGGCCTTTTAAGCAAGTGCTTTAACTACTGTACCATTCCTTCAGCCCCTCAAATATATTTCTGTATATTTGCTTACAGATCTTTCTTTTTTGACTTGAGTATTCTGTGTGTGGCTGATGCATAGTTTATTTAGCCAAACTTTTATTGATGTGTCCTTCAGTTGTTTCTGTGCTTTGGCTATTAAAACGTCCCATAGGTAGGTATGTGTGAGGCTGTAGGTTCAGTCTCCAGTGCTACAAGGAAAGACGTCCCCCCCAAAAAAAGTAAAAGTGCTGCGATGATTAACTTTATACATAGGCAGGTAGATGGGCAGACAGATTTGTTTGCCAAAAGTGAGGTTGCCAGGTCAGTTGGTAAAAGTGCCCGTGGCTGGCAGACGTAGTCTCTTTAGTATCAGGTCGTATTATTTGCAGTCCTACCAGCAATGCTGAGAAATGCTGATTTCTTCAGTCATGGCAACAGAGTATAGTGGCTGTTTAGTACTAGTTAATTGGTAAGTGGGACACCCAAAATGACAAATACCAAATTGTCTTGAGAGCAGTTGACACTGACAAGGTAGTTGTAGCTTGCATCAGTACCAAACAAACGATGAATACTAGGACTAAATTTTTCAACAAAATGTATCAAGTACCAAATTCTGTGAGTTTCAAAGCAGTCAAGTACCAAGGTATGACTGTATGTTATTAACCTTTTGAGTTTTTGTGAATTTGATAAATGAAAAACATTATCTTAGTAGGTTTTTATTTCCTTCTGTCTTAGCCTCCTGGGTGCTGGGATTATAGGATCACAGGCCTGTGCCACCACTCCCCGCTTATGTGGGGTTGGGGAATCGAATTTAGGTACTATGCACTTGCTAGGCAAGCTTTAACTGCTGAGCCATTCCTTCAGCCCTTTCCTAGTAGTTTTTTTTTGTTGTTGTTGTTGTTGTTGTGGGTTTTTTTTTTTAAGACAGTATCAGTATCTTGCTCTGTAGTCCAGGCTGGTCCTGAACTCACCATGGACCCCAGGCTGCCCTCAAATTCAGTAATCCTCCTGCCTCAGCTTCCTGAGTGCTAGGATTAAAGATGTGTACCACCATAACTGGCTTATCTGGTGCTAGGGAATCCAGCTCAGAGCCTTGTTCTTGACAGGCAAGTGTTCTAACTGCTGTGCTATTCCTGCAGCCCCATCTTGGTATAGTTTTTAATTTGTATTCTGAGATCAGCATCCTTTTAAAGGTTTAAGGACCAATTTGGCTTTGATTTTGGTCTCTATGAATTGACTGTTCCTATGTTGCCCATTTTTTTCCTTTTTTGTCAGTTTTTCTTTTGCATTTGTCTTAGTTATTTTTTCATCACTGTGACTCAATACCCAATATCCACAACTTTGGGAGGAAAGATTTATTGTAGCTTACAGTTTCAGAAGGTCTCAATCCTCTCACAGATA
This sequence comes from Ctenodactylus gundi, assembly GCA_004027205.1. Taxonomy (NCBI): domain Eukaryota; kingdom Metazoa; phylum Chordata; class Mammalia; order Rodentia; family Ctenodactylidae; genus Ctenodactylus; species Ctenodactylus gundi. Next base: position 56,357 of record PVKB01004253.1, on the reverse strand, counting down.
GATGGCTGGAAAATGGTGGAATCACATGGTGAGGCTGGAGCCAGGACTCCAGGAAACAGGTCCTCACTTAATGGTGGCACCGAGAGGCCTGGGAGAAAGGGCAGAACCAGCACATGCCCCTCCAGGTCAAGCCCTAAGCATCTGCCTCTTCCAGCCAGGCCCCACCTCCCAACAGTACACAGTATCCATAGGAACATGATGTTTCTGGGGGACACTCCAGATCCAAGCCACCACAGGGTTGTTCAGTTCTTTTAAAAATGGGGTTATTAGTTCTTTGTGATATGGATTGTAGTCTTTTGCTTTGCTGTACCACGGTTTTAAGTTTCTGTGTAATTGGATTTGCTGGTTTAATTTTTTTTTTTTTATGAATTCAGGATTTCGAGCCAGGGTTAGATCTCTCTCATTCCATAATTATTAAGGCATTCACCCACGTATTATTCTAGGAATTGCAGTTATGGTTTCCGCATTTAAGTTAACCATGCTGCTTTTATCTTATTGTTGTGATTTTTTTCACTGGTGCTGTTTTTTACTGCCACCTAATTTGAAATTTGTAGGTTTTCTTGGTTCCTAGTGTCACTAAGTTCAGATACAGGTTTTATGCATAATACATATGTGTGCGTGTTCACACTCATGAGTTTGGGGTGAGTAATCATTCTGGTTGCTCTGTGTGATTTTTAAGTGGAAAAATGTGGGGCTATGCCATCACCATGATATTTCTAAAAACAGAACTAGCTTGGTAATTAATTTTTACTTATATAAATGTATTAATTTGATGCTTTGAATTGGAGATGGAAAATTGGAGCCTATTGGGTAAAGTTCAACAGTAGTAAACCAGAGTATCACATTTTGTAGAAGGAGAGGTTTTGTTTGTTTATTGTTTTTTTAAGACAAGGTCATGCTCTGTGTCCAGGCTGGTCCTGAACTCACTGTAGCTCAGGCTGACCTTGAGCGAATGGCAATCCTACCTCATTGTCCCACAGTGTTGGGACCACAGTGTTCACCGCCACACCCGACTTAAGTAGGAGAGTTTGTCAAGGTGCTTGCCTTGGCTAAGGTGTTGCCAGTCTTTTGAAGGAACCAAAGCAGTGGTCAGCATCTCTGGAGTCCTTGGATGCAGTAGGGCCAAGGGACTGGACTTGGGGCCAACTTTAATCACTCTGGGCCAGGTTTGTATTTTTTTATATTGTATATAATTAAGTGGCTGCTTTGGTAGTTTTGTGTTTTAGGGACAAAAGTGTTTGCAATGAAGATGACAAAGAGAATAGGAGTTAATTATTTCTTGGGGACAGAACTATAGAGCTGTGGAAAAAACTGTGTCTCAGTTTCACTGCTTTTTCTCTTCAGAGTCTGTTAAAGTGGAGAGGGACGAGAAGAGATTTTTCTTTTTATTTCATACAATGTTATTCAGACATTGTTTCATTTTCTAACTTATACATAATATACAAAGAAGTGAAGATAACGTTTTATATGAACTAGTAAGAGCCAAAGCATAAACATACTGGTCCAGAAACAATCTATATCCGAAGGAGACACTCAAGAGTCAAGCCAAAGTGGTCCTGCCCGGTCGGTTCTCATTATTCTCAAATGTCAGATTTTACCAAAATTCCATGCTAACGTACTAAAAGGTGGGTTTGGGGGTGGACGCCAAAAATGGCAGACCAGAAAACTTTTATAGCTAAAGGTATTTTTGTCTAGAATATCCCTAAGCATATTTGGAAGATTGGGGTTGTCTGCAATGGGAAACACAGGAATATCATGACCCTGAAAGGGGGGTTCAGTTTCCCATAGTAATATTATCCAGGAATTATTGTTTCCTAAAATTGCAGTGATAACCGCCTATGCCAACGGAGGGCAAGCGTGAAGGTGAACTAGGATCATGCTGCTCGGTCACTACCAATCTTCGGTAAGCACAGCCTTGGTCCTAAAACCATGGGCTGACGCTGGGAAGAAAAGTTCAATGACGCGTTCTGGGACAGCAAAACAAAGTAGAAAGAGAAGAGATTTTTGTATTCTGGACTATTCACTATTGAATCCCATTGTTACCAGATCTAGACTACATTGTTATTTGAGCCATAAGGGAAATGTCTTCATTACAGTGTATTTCACTCAGTAATTTCTAATTCTCTTTTGTGAAAATATCTCAGTTACTTTTTGTTTTTGGGGCACAATACCCAACACCAGCAATTGAAGGGAGCAAAGGTTTATTGTATCTCACACCCTCAGGAGCTCTCTCTTGTTCATGGGTGGCTGGCAGTGGTGTGGTGGCAAGGCTTAGCGGAAAGCTCACAGCATGGCAACAGGAAGGATCAGGGCTTAAGGAGAAAGCCGGCCCAGAGTGCGTCCTTCCAGGCTACACTCTCAGTGATCTGCTGCTCCCACCCAGGCCCCATCCCCTAATGGCATGGGAAATCCACAGATAATCCACAGCTTACGAGTAGTGAGGCTTTTGGGAGACATTCCAGGTCCAAACCATAACAGAAAGTAGAGGAACTCTGTTGTTAGAAGGCAGAGAGCTAAAGTCGTATCTCTATCCTCCTAATTACTAATCAGAACCTACGACTTATAAGAAGACTAGTAAAATTAGTTAACTAAATCTAGCCCAGAAATAGGAATTCCAAAATTTGTATCAAAATGTAAAGTGTACATTATAGTTCCATTACTACTACGTGAGGGATACTTTCAGAATTTATAAAGCGTGAGAAATAGAACTTCAAACACAACTTAATGTTTCATATAATTCAGAATTTGCTGATTTTTTTTCTTTGTGAGACAGAATCTCACTCTGTAGTCTAGACTGATTCTGAACTCGCTGTGTAGCCCTGCTTGGCCTCAAACTCAGTCCTCCTGTCTCAGCCTCTCGTGTGCTAGTATTAACAGGGATGTGCCGCATGCTTGGCTTATGTGGTGCTGGGGAGTAAAAATCAGGGCCTTACACTTGTTAGGCAAGTGCTGTAACTGCTGAGCTATTTTCCCAACCCCTGAATTGAATGATTTCAAATCTCATACTGTGTGTGTGTGTGTGTGTGTGTGTGTGTGTGTGTGTGTGTGTGTGTGTGTGTGTAAATTCTGTGTACCTATACTATTGCTAAAAATATTTTACTTAGATTTACATATATTTCACAGTAAAGTTTTATTTACTCTGTTGTTACTGTTTTTTGTTTTGTTTTGTTTTGAGACAGAGTCTCAAGTCTGTAGTCTAGGCTGGTCCTGATATTACTAGGTAGCCCAGGCTGGCTTCCAACCTTTGGCAGTCCTCCTGCCTCAGCCTCCTGAGTGCTAAGGTTATAGAAGTACAGCGCCACACACAGACAACCAGTGTGGCATTGGAGAATTGAACCCAGGGCCTCTGCATGGTAGGGAAGCGAGCCCAGTATTACTCACTGATATTAGTCAAACAACACTTTGTCCATATTCTGTAAACAGGAAACTATAATTATTATATTTGATTCTTTTACAAAGAGTATTTTTTCCCCTAATTCTGGGGATTGAACTCAGGGCCTTTGCACTGAGCTGTACCCCTGGGGCATTTTTATTTTTTAATTTTTGAGACAAAGTCTCCTTAAGTTGACTAAGCCGAGCTTGAACTTGTGATCCCAGTGCCATACCTGGCTTTTTTTCTAGTTAAGAAAGTTTTTCTAGCTTTTTTTCTAGTTAAGAGAATACTTTTTGTTACTCTCTGTGCTCCTTGTCTTTAATTTTCTTCTGCCTGTAGCTCACTCACCTTACAATAAATAATAATAGTAGGTGTGGGTATAAGTAGCTTGGGAGCAAGAGTCTGCTCTTAAATCTCCTATTTTCCTCCTGGGTCCAAGCCAATGGTAAGAAGCCAGCACCAAGCAAGAGCCTACGAATCATGTTGATCCATATTGTTGGAATGATACGATTTGCAGGTGGCACAAAGCAGAAAATTGTCAGAAATGGAATCTCTGATTACTGCTTTGCTAATTTTGATTTTTAGAAAGATTTTTCTTTAGCTGTAGGTTAATATGATCCAGTTCTTGTGGACAGATACTGTGTTACAGCACATTAATTGAAGGGCAGTTGTTGATACTTAGATTTCACCGGGACGCTTGCCATCACTTGATGTAGGGCTGTCTCTCGTCTCTTGTGCCAGCTTTGCTAATGTGGTCCAAAGCAGGAGTTAAGGATTGGTCTATTAAATGGATTAGTAGCTTTTCCTAATTACCAAATATTGTGGTTGCTAGTTCCATTCTATATGTTTTGCTATTGCTCCTAAGAATATAAACAGCAATTAAAAATTAATTATAACACATTAATTTTAATTAATAAATTGAAATGTGAACAATATATATTTTAGAATAGATAAAATAATTAACTAGATGGTGTTAAAATGCATAGACCAAGTTAGGCAAACCTGGGTTTGAGTTTAGGTTCTTTCTTCCTAGCTGTGTGACTTTGGGCAATTTACTTGGCCTCTCTAACTCCAGATTTCTCATGTGTTGAAGTGTAAGAATGCTGTCTACCCTGTACGTCGTGGTGCCAACAGTTATTGGAGCGATGCCCCTGTCCTCCTACCGGTGCGCTCAGGAGCACTCTGAGTGGCAGACGTTATTACTTGGAGACTCCTTGGATGTGTTGTCTGTCTTTCACTGACTGTAATCAAGTCACTCTAAGACTTTGCTGTCATTGGAACTTGATACCTGTCATGTACAGCTTAAGGTGGAGAGATGTATTTTGGCTTGTGGCTTCAGAGGTCTCTGTCCAAGCATGATAAAAGGGCATGATGGAACAGCTTGGCAGAGGTCAGCGATTCGTCCCATTGTGGCTGGGAAGCAGGGATGGAAAGCAGGAGCTAAGGGCAAGCCACCCTGCCGGGCCATGGCCCTCTTGGCCTATCCTCCACCGTGCCCACCCCCTAACAGCAGGGAACACCATCAGAGGGTTAATCCGCAGGTGAGCACAGCACCCCTGCCATCCAGTCACCTTACAAACACATGAAACTTTGGGGTTGAAGCTGTAACACGACTCTACCATTATATTGTGTGGTACTAAAAAAAATTATGACTCGTTAATTTTAGTTTATAAATTCAAATGTGAAAATATATACTTTAGATAAAATAAGTAAGCTACATTTTTTAAAAATTGTGGTTAAAAAAAAAAACTTGTAGTCCCACCATCCGGGAGGCTACGGCAGGAGGAGTGCTGTGAGTTAAAGGCTAGTCTGGACTACAGAGTGCATTGAGGACCAGCCTGGACAGCAGAGTGAGGCACTGTTTCAAAAAAAAAAAAAAAGTGAACTATATATATAACACAAAATTCGCATTTCCCCATACTGAAGTGCAGTAATGCTCAGTGACAGTTGTGCTCCCAGTGCCCCTGTCCATCACCACTCTGAGTCTCCAGGACATGTTTATCTTCCCCTGCATGAGCTCCCCACAGCCAGCTCAGAGTCCCTGCTGCCACCCCTGGGCCTGCCCCTGCCCGTCCCTGGCAGGTGCTCTTCTGCTTTCTGCCTTGGTGAATTTGACTGTCCCAGGTTCTTCCTAAGGCTCAGTTACATTTTTATGGAAACTGTGCGTGATGAGCAAGACCCAAGGAACACACACCCTGTTGAGCCAGATCCGCCAGGCAGCAGGCTGACCTGAGAAAAGAGACTGTCTGGTTAAGATGTTAATGAGACCACAGAAGGCAAAGGGCTGGAATGGGAGGGGGGCGGTTGGGGGGGGTCGATTTATGGTTCCATTTTTGAATTTTTAAATCTTACTCTTTTGAATATATTTCATGAAATGGATAAAGATAGTTTTCTTTTTCTCCAGCAACTTGGCTTCGATATTATGTACTGAGCAACACATCTTTCCCTGCTGATTTTAGGAAAGGTTCACTTAAGAATCTAAACTGCTGTTCACAAGACATTGTCAGAGGAGACTGTTCTCCTGTGCAGTTTCTTGTGACACTTTGTAAATTCAGAGATAATGAAAAAGCCAAAAAGTAAACACAAAAATTTCATTGTCAACAACCTAGGCTTTTAAATATGTAAAATAAAGTCTCAATTTCTCTCCTCCTAGGAAGAGCTAAAAAATAAACAATTCGATTTAACCTTTTTAATTTTATGCTAAGTTCATTTTACTCTGATGGCACAGTTACGTCTCATTTAGCTGTGCCACTTAAGAGTAATAATGGCAGAAGTAAATTAAATCAGTGTATGACTTGCCTCTTGGAGTTAGGACGGGGAAGCCCAGCAGGAGCTTAAACTTGGCAGGTGGGGAAGCAGAGGCATGGTGGGTGGCAGGGCAGGCACTTCCCCAGCCCTACCCGCCCCCCCTCCTTGGTGTTTAGGGCACTCCAGGACATTTTTTTATGCTCCCCAGATAAGGTTCCCTTCGCCTTGAGAGCCAAACACAAAGGCGCACTCATTCCATAGCCTGTTATTTTACAACACGGGGTGTGTTTTATATTTTTATCATTCCTTAACTTCATAAACATTTGTATAAAGGGTGAGGGGCAAATAAATACTCTGATGGTATAGCGTGTTTTATTTTCTGCTTGAGAGACACATTCGTTTCCCCTCCTCTCCTTTTAATCTTCCTGCTTCCTTGAAATAACTGCTTCTGAACTCCGTTCTCGTCTCTCCCTGCTGTGACAGTTCGCTAGCACTTCACGGTACCTGAGACTCTTTCAACTTTTATTTTCTACCAACTGTCAGCTGGAAAATAAGGTTGCTTTGTTTGGAAGGGAAAGGGTAGAATCCTCTCTGAACGTCTCCTTTTCCTTTGAAGTAGAAGCACTTCAGAGACAATTGAACTGCTTTTAGGTTTGCCTTGCCACCCAGCCTCCTCTTCTGATAAATCCTGCCATGAACGTACAGTTCTGTTGATGACATCGATTTGTTGCTTTGGGAATAGTGGTCATGTCACAGATTCAGCCTGGTGACTTTACTGTAGGTTCTTACAGTAGAAATGGGCAATCCTTTAGGGGGAAACCTCATTAAAACTGAAAGCTATCCGTTATAAGCAGGTGAAAGAAAGATAGAGCCAACCTTTTCTAAAATGGAAACAAATTCGTGGCATGCAATCAAATGCCCCAGTGTGAAATCTGACCTGTGAGAAATCAAGAATTTACACTTCCCACAGCACTTCAGAACTTTAAATCTCTTCGGAATATTTACACTAAAACAGCCTTTCTCTTTTGATCTTCAGGACAGGGCCAGCCACAGGTGGTTCCTTCTCCAGTCCCAGCAGCCAATCCACCAGCCAGCAAGCCCCAGCAACAGAATGGGAGCTCAGGACTGGGTAAGATTGCCACAAAAAGACATATGTTGGGAAGGTGGGGTAGGATTTGGATTTTGGATTTTTTTTTTTTTCCGACAGGGTTTCACTGTGTAGCCCTGGCTGGTCCTAAACTTACTTGCGTAGCCCAGGCTGGCCTTGGACTCACGGCAATCCTCCTGCCTCAACCTCCCAAGTGCTGGGATTACAGGCATGCACCACCATGCCCAGCTTATGTGGTGCTGGGGAATCGAACTCTGGTGCTTAGCACCTGATGTAGCGCATGCTAGGCAAGCGCTTTATCCGCTGAGCCATTCCTCCAGCCCAACACTGGAAATTTAATCTGAGACTGCAAGGAGTTTTCAAGATGCCATTCACAACAGTGTTCTCTTGCAAAGAATTATTCTAATTATTGTAAGAATGTAATTGAAAAAGATAATAGAAAGTCTTGTAAAGGTACTGAGTAATAGGCCTTTAAAAATGTGGTAATTTTTTTCTCCATTAACCGTTTATTTAATAATTTCTTACATCTCTATTTTATACCCTCTACCTTTCTGTGAATTTGCATACCTTTTAAATCTTGCCTTTTAACTATCAAGGATCCACTTTTTAAATTTGATTTGTATCTCTACATTTTTCATTTTGGGCCCCTGCGAGAATATATTGTTTGCTTGAAGACAGAATCATTGATATTGGTCATAAGTGCTGTACATAGGATAGAAAGTAGTTTCTTACGTTTCTGTGCAGCAGGCCTAGAGAGACCCTGATGGAGTCGTATTGTTTATTTTTGAGCCTTTGTTTGAGGTTCTTGATCTGAGAAGTAATCATCAAAAATTATGATTTACAAATTATAAATTACAATATGATCAGATTTATTTTCAGAGGTCTATTTTGTTTTGTTTTGTTTTTGAGAAAGGGTCTCACTCCATAGCCCAGGCTGGTCCCAAATTCACTGTGGAGGCTAGGCTGGCCTTGAATTCACGCATTTCTCCTGTCTCGGCCTCCTGAGTGCTGGGATTGCAGGCGTGCACCACCAAGCCCAGCTTATGTGGTGCTGGAGAGTCAAACTCAGGTACTTAGCACTTGCTAGGCAGGTGCTTTAACCTCTGAGCCATTCCTCTATCCCGTTTGTTTCGAAACAGAGTCTCACTCTGTAGCCCAGGCTGGCTTTGAATTCACCACAGTTCTCCTGCCCCAGCCTCCTGAGTACTGGCTTTAGAGATGTGTGCCACCATACCTAGCTATTAGATGGTGCTGGGGAATCAAACTCAGGGCCTTGTGCTTGCTAGGCAAGCGCTCTAACCACTGTGCTCATCCTCCAGCCCTTTCAAAATATGTACTGTTGAAAGGGTAGTGTGATAGTGTCTCAGTTACTTATTTGTTGCTGGAACAGAATACCAACATCCACAGTTTAAGAGAGGAAAGATTTATTTTGGCTCACAGTTTCAGGAGATCTTAGTACCCTTGTGGGCGGCTGGCAATGATAGAAACACAGCAGAGACTGGAGAGCTGCCCACTGTGTAACAATACAGAAAGCCATGTGAAGCAGAGGCAAGTGGATGTCTGGAGACTAAGGTATTGTGATTTGCATTTGGAATGTCCCCAAAAATCTCATGTGTTTGGGTGTTGATGGCTTATCTATAAAACCATGTGCTTTTAGGAGATGAGGGCTTGATATGTACTGACAGGTGGCATTACAAAAAAAAAAAAAAAAAAAAATTGGATGAAGCCTGAGTATGGTGGTCCTGTAATTGCAGCACTTGGGAGGCTGCAGTAGGAGGATTGGAAGTGTGAGGCTGAGATGTAGCTCAGTGGTTAGAGCACCGGGCTATCAAGCACAAGGCCTTTTATTCAGTTCCCCAGCACCACATAAGTAAGACATGGTGACGCACATCTGTAAGCCCAGCACTCTGGAGACTGAGGCAAGAGGATTGCTGTGCTTTTAAGACCAGCCTGGACTACAGAGAGACTCCCCCCAAAAAAAAGGAAGGAGAGAGAGAGAAAGAAAGAAAGAAAAAAGTTAGAGGCCAACCTGGACACACAGTAAAACCCTGTCTCAGAAAAACCACATATATGCACAAATTGGACGAGTGGGTACTGTGTATATGCAATAATATTCTGTGTGCACACATAATATTGCACAAAGTGTCTGTGCTTGTATTGTTACCAGTGTTGTGTTTGCATTAGCCTTTCCTGACACCGCAGTTAGAATAGTAAACTTGAGGATCTGGACACAAATATGCGTATCACGTTTCTTTGTAAGTGCTAGAAGTATTTGAGGAGAATAATGATTGTCCTTTTGTCCATGTGTACATAAAGGTTCCACTGTCTCTAAGACTTACGGTGCCTTGAAGACATTTGGAAAACCTGGAGGGTCCGGTCTGTCACACCCTTCTGGGGGGACACAATCCAAAGTGGTACCCATTGTCAGCCTAACTCCGTACCAATCCAAGTAAGTTGCACGGAAGGACAGAATGCATCTCCATAATGGTGTAAAAAGTTACTGTGGACTCTCAGGTGGCTTGTGCGTGAATTGCAGGGTCATCACCACATTGAGTTGGGTTCTTTTTTTTTCTTTGGTTGGATTAAGATACAGACTGTTACATTCTTTATCTCTTATCAAAAAGAAGACCAAAAATAATCTGTGCTTTCTTGTAAGTTTTTATTCGTTTTTCAAAGAACTTGAAATTAAAAATACTTACTGCTTAATGGTTCAATGAACAGACTTTGAATAGATTTAAAATACTTGTGCTAATTCGGAAAGCATTTTATCTCATGTATAGGTGACTTTTACTCTAAAAATTGTTTCTTGTTTTTTTGAGGCAGTGTCTCACTCAGTAGGCCATTTTGGCCAGAATTCACAGCAGTCCTCCTTCAGCCTCCCAGTGCTGGAATTATAGGAATGTTCCACCATACTAAGCTTATGTGATGCTGGGGCATCAAACCCAGGGCCTTATCTTTGCTAGGCGGAGGGTGGAGGCTCTAACCTCTGAGCTACACCCCCAGCTTAAAAATTGTTGGTTATAATTTACTTTGGCTAAAATAATCTCTATTTGTGTTAACTGTATTAATATACCCTGAACACGTCTTTCTTTTTTCCCAGTTTTTATTAGTGTGTGTATGCAATGCACACGGATTCCATTAATCTTGAGAGTTTTGTGCACATAGATTAACAACTTAAAAGTTTGTTTTGATAGATGATCTGGATGTTATGGTTCATGGTCAGATGGCTCCATTCATGATTGGCTTGAGGTAAAGCACAGCCTCACGGAGGGTGTGGGGGACCGAGCCATCATCTGAATGGCAGCTGGGCAGCTGGGTGAGGAGCCACGGAGAAAGGGCTGGGGACCAGATAGCCCCTGAGGGTGTGCCCCTTAGGCTCTCTCCTTTGATTTAGTCCTGCCTTCTCAATTCCTGTCACCTTCCAATAATGCCATCAGAGTATGAATCCAGCGATGGAATCACTGCCCTCAATACTCACCTTTCAGAAGCCCCACCTCTCCTCTCTCCCCTCTCCTTTCCCATCTCTGAACTCACAGACTTTCTGGAGAACTTATTTATACTGGGAATTGAACCTAGAGCATTTGCACTAAGCTGCATTCCCAGCCCTTTTTACTGTTCATATGAAACTGGATCTCGCTAAGTTGTCCAAGAAGGGCTCAGATTTGCAGTCCTTCTCACCCCGGAGTGCTGGGGTCATAGAGCATGCCACCACGCCCAGCTGTAGAGGACATTGTGGATCCAAACCCTAACACCACCAGTTGTATCAATTCCCATAACTGAAGATAGCAACAGTGTATAATTGCTGATATTAATGCCTTCTTCTTTTTTTTTTTTAGCTGAGAACCTTTCATTAATGAGAAATTGTTGCCTTGGTGATAGTTTTTGGAGAAGAGAGTTTAAGAATTTACTTATTTGACAAGAGAATGAGTGTTAAACCACCTTGTATGTTCTGTTATTTATTTATTCTGTAAACTGTCAAGCTTGTGTGTCATCTTGGGGTTTTAATTAGCTGGATGAAGATACAGCTAACCTTGACAAATGGAATATGCATAAGGGAAGAAAGGCAATGTAGGCAGTTGATTTCCTACTTGATCTTTATTTCAAATAAGACGCCAAATGCTGACGTAACCTGTTTGTTTTTTAGGTGGACTATTTGTGCTCGTGTTACCAATAAAAGTCAGATTCGTACCTGGAGCAATTCTCGAGGAGAAGGGAAGCTTTTCTCTCTAGAATTAGTTGATGAAAGTGTGAGTGTATGCCAGGGGGGTGGCTGAAGTGGGAGACTGGGAGGCACGGTGCAGCGTGCAGGCCTGGGAGGCGGGAGACAGGCCTGGGGCTTTGCCCTGTCATGGTCTTTTGCTGGTATCTGGTCAGGGATTTAAAGTCATTAATAAAATTCTTGGTCTTAAAGGGAAACATTTGTAACAGAAATTAGAAATTAGTTTTCTAAATATATGAGTAGCCTGCTGGCAGGAAAAGCTTGGAGACACTCTGTCGGATTTGCGGGAGGCTTGTCTCTGGAATGTGATGTCTGCTGATGGACAGGGGGTGCTTCGGGCCCCGGCAGAGAGCAGGTGACAGCCACCTTGCGCAGTGAGTGGCTTGTGGGAAGTGGGTTCTGACCACACAGATTGTCTTACATACTTTATTTAAATGAAGCAGGACCCTGACTGTAGAACAAAGTAGTCTTCAGGCTCTGGATCTTGACAGCTTTGATAGCTGTGTATCTGTTACTAGTTTTGCTTATAATTCCTGAAGTGTACTTCGTGCATTCTTTCCAAACAGCTACATATTTCCTATTTGTTCAAACTCCCAAGAGGGCAGGAAAAGAAATAGTTTCTTTTTTCTTTCTTTACTTTGGTTGGTTGGTGTTTCGCCCCCAAATGTTTAACTGAGATCAGAATCTGTGTCAGAGCAAGATTTTCTGCAAATTGCTGGTGTAAGCTACAGTTGGCTAAGACTTCAGCTATTTATTTAGAATTCTTATCCATCTGTAACGTTCTGGCTGACAGAAAAGTAAAAATGAAAATCAAGTCACACACAACTTGAAAACATGACTTGTGAGAACACTTCTGGCGGTGGTCCTGCATGCAGACTAATCTGTTGCTTAGGTTGCAAGCATGAGGGAAGCTGGGCAATCATCCTGGTTTAACACACTTCCCTGTGGGCTTTAGTCGTGTCATTTGGTATCCACAGTTTCCTTGTTTTTATTGTCAGAATTAGGTTTCTAACATGAGGTTGATAAAGCACGGGTTTGGGGTGGCTGTAGTTGAACTTCTTGTCTCATCAGAGCTCATGGCGTGGATGTGTGTGACTGGACGGTGTGGCTTTCTGAGATGTGTGCAGCCCTCTCATAAGTGCCTCTTTGTGTTTGTGCTCCTGACCCATAGATGTCTTGATGCTTTTCCCTGGCCAAACTTAATCTTGAACATCACAGTTCTAACCTGCTCTCACTTGCCCCTGCAGGGTGAAATCAGAGCTACTGCTTTCAATGAACAAGTGGACAAATTCTTCCCCCTCATCGAAGTGAACAAGGTACGGTAGTTTTGATTTAGACCTGAAACAGTGAGAGGTCCAGCAAGGCGAGGGGACTTCCGTCATCGGAGGACTTGGTTTTAAAGGATTTGTATTTGATTTGACGAGCTATCCTGTATTCTATGGCTTGGCCTCTTTCAGGTGTATTATTTCTCAAAAGGCACCCTGAAGATTGCCAACAAACAGTTCTCAGCTGTTAAAAATGACTATGAGATGACCTTCAATAATGAGACTTCTGTTGTGCCCTGTGAAGATGATCATCGTCTACCTACAGTTCAGTTTGATTTCATGGGAATTGGTGACCTAGAGAACAAGCCTAAAGACTCACTTGTTGGTAAGTCCAGATTTGAGGACAAAGAATGTTGACAACGAGTTTGGTTTGAGTGGGTGCTTGCCGTTCAGCCTTTGGTCACAGTGTAAGAGACACCTTGACCTGTCCCGCTAAGACCTTGTACCTGTGTTTCAGACATAATTGGGATCTGCAAGAGTTATGAAGATGCCACTAAAATCACCATAAAGTCTAACAACAGAGAAGTTGCTAAGAGAAATATCTATTTGATGGACACGTCAGGGAAAGTGGTGACTGCTACTTTGTGGGGAGAAGATGTGAGTGTTTGCATTGAGCAGAAAGAGCTTCTTAGGTAGATTGTCTTATCCGGGGGGGCTTTGGCTGCGTATGTGGTGGAGGGTTGTGCTGTCGAGTGATCATATGAAATTCTTTCTTTTACCTTTACGAGGTATGCTGTGATTTCTCTTCTAAGAAAGTAGTGACGGATGCATGTTCATGAATCTCTGAGCATACTTGTGTGTGTGAGGTCTGTCTTATATAGATGTTATGTACATTGATTATATTCACTCTGTTGCTGACTGTTTGCCTTCTGTGTGTGTGTGTGTGTGTGTGTGTGTGTGTGTGTGTGTGTGTGTGTGTGTGTGTGTTTAAATATTCTGTGTGTTCTTGGCAGTGACATTTGTGTGTGTTTGGTGTTTGTTTTGCAGGCTGACAAATTTGATGGTTCTAGACAGCCTGTGATGGCCATCAAAGGAGCACGGGTTTCTGATTTTGGTGGACGGAGCCTCTCTGTACTGTCTTCAAGCACTGTCATTGTGAATCCTGACATCCCAGAGGCCTATAAGCTTAGAGGATGGTAGGTTTTGTGGAGGTAAACCAAGGGCTTACTTGAGCTAAGCTTTGAGAAGAGCTAGTTACCGTCACTGTGTGAGCTCTCTACTGAGCACATGGCTTCGTGGCTGAATGGAATAGTTTTCTCTATGTCTCAGAGGCATTGTGCCTTCTAAGAGAGTGGCTTTAAAGCCCTCAAACGGACGCCCTTAATCTCATGACAAACCGGGAGGGTTGGAAGGAGGCAATTAGAATGTAAGGGCCACATACAGACCTCCATCCTGACAGAGCAGGAACGGCCAGGCTTGAACAGCGTGTGCTGGAGGGTCGTACGCTGAGGGCACCCTTCGCCGCCAGGCCTGTGTGGCGGGATGTGTGGTGTGGGGAGAGGATGCTGCTTGTTCCTTTGAGCCTGAGGTGCCAGTCACGTTTTCTGGCACATATTCACTAGACTTGATAAAGCATGGTGAGAACAGTGGATTCTGTTGGCATTGTCTTGTTATTCCTAAAACACTACGGGTGTGGGGAGAGGCTTTTAAAATCTCACTGTACCTAGCTTCTTAAGACATTGTAACTGCCTTAGAAGAGCATTTTCCCCCCGAAACATGGCATGTGAGAAGATTGCTCACCATCCGCCGTCAGAGGAGACACTTTAGCCCAAGCTCAAGTAATTTGTATAGCTATAGTTACAAGGACAGGGGAGTGGAGGGTATCATTTTCCAGCTGTGTCTTAAGTATTTAAGTAACTCGAGAATTTACTTGTATTTCATACTTGGTTTTGAGTCTAATATGGACTAGTAGTGTTATTATTTGAATAGTTGCATGAGGCATACACCAGCTGTTCCTGTCACTTGAGCCATCCTGAGGAGTACATTCCACCTGTATCTGTTTTATTTGTTTTTCTTCCCCACTGTATCTGTTTATTCCCGAAGCTGGCACTGCATTTGAAGGCAGGCCCCCTCCCTCGATAGTCTGGCCAGAAGTAACCTTTGTTTTGTTTTGCTCTTTTTGTTTGATAGACTTTCAGGCAGGCTCCAGAGCATGACCCCAGGTTAGTTGTTTGTCCACATTAGGTGTTCGCATTTCACTTGTCAGTATCTGTGATCCCAGGCTGCATAAAAGGACATCGCTGTACCCAGAACAAAATAACTTGGCCTTGATCAAAGAGAGGTTTAGTGCACATACCCCACCTCGATAAGGATTAGCGGTTGTTTGTTAGATCTTGACTGTAATAAAGTAGTATTTTTGTTGTAAGAAGAGCTGCCTCTCTCCTTGCTGTGCTGACTCTTGATGAGCTGTCTTTTTGGTGGCAAGTGTTTCCTTGGAGTTTTTGAAACCGTAAACTGGTGTAGCTAGTAGCGGTGAAGCAGATTGATGGACCTTGCTGTGCCTCGGTGACGGATTTAGCCACTTACCTGATGGAATCCAGGCAGTTGTCTGCAGCTTAGGGAAGCATTCATTGTGTTAGAATTCTCTTTTTAGAGAGCCCGTTCTGTATGGCGTTAGCTTTTGGTTATCCCCCTTTTGGATGATGTTTGGCATGTTCTAACCTCAGGCTGACTGCTCTCTGCCCCGAGTGTGCTCCTGAGCCACCTTCTCTCTGCCTTCCTCTTCTTCCTATCAGCTGATAGATGTTTGAGAAGTTTAATCATTTTCAATAATAATAATACAAGTTAATTTAACTTGAAGATTGGCATAAGTAAAATCTCACTAAAAAATAAATTGAAGCTGGGCATAATGGCACAGAGTTATAATCTCAATACTCCAGGTGCTTGAGGCAGGAGGATTGAAACTTCAAGCCCAGCCTGAGCAAATCAACAAGACCCTTTCTCATGAAAATAAAAAAGGGGGCTTGGGATATAGCTCAGTGCAAAGGTCCTGGATTCAGTCCCCAGTATCCCCCCCCCCAAAAAAAAGAAGGTAACTGTACAAGAAAGCAGATAATACTTCTTGATAGGTTACTTTGGGTTAGATAATCACTTTAGAGTGGATTCTATAGGGTTTAAAAGGTTTTCTTGCATGGGAATATTTTGGCTAATCTATTATAATATGCTAACTGTCACTTTCTATACCAGTACATTTCAATGATGATAAAAATGCAGCTGTGACCGAGGTGAGTATTACTTGCCTGGCGAACTGTTGTAGTGCTCCACATTCCTGCCTGTTGTTGGTTTCCCAGTTAGTGTGAGGCCCTGAGCACTCAAGGTACGGGTGGCCAGTTTAGTGGACAGTGTTGTGATGCTCTAGCACTGATTGTCTTGACCACTGGGGGGCATCAAAGCAAATGAGATACGGAGAAAGGACAATTGTTTCTTTAGTAGATAGAAGACACAGTGGAGTCTGTAAACTTCAGTCCACTTAAGTGTGCCTGGTATGAAAGTTGGTGTGGACCTGAGAGCTTGTATCTGGTATGTAGAAACAGGGAGCACGATTAAGATGTATGTAACGTGCCTCTCATTATTTATTTTCTCAGGTTTGACTCAGAAGGACAAGCCATAGATGGCGTTTCCATCTCTGATCTAAGGAGTGGAGGACCCGGGGGAAGCAATACCAACTGGAAGACTTTATATGAGGTTAAATCCGAGAACCTGGGCCAAGGCGACAAGGTATTTTCCCTTCCTCCCTTTCTTTACAGAAGTGTGAGAAAGCATACGAAGGCATGAGTTTTGAAATCCAGCGCTTCTGATACAAGCTGTTGGATATTGTACCAGAGCTAAAACTTTCCTGGCGCTCTGCCCAAAGCGCCAGGGTGAAGGGGCCGGGCTTGCAATTGGAAATACGTTGTGACCCTTGGCTGTATGGAGCCAAGAAAATGTGAAAAACAGTTGAAAATTCCGAAGAAGTGGTAATGACCACACCTTATACTAGAGAATGAACTGATATCAGGTTCTTATTTCTTTTCTGATTGTTCCTACAGATCTGCTCACGAATCACAGAAACATTTTTTTTGAGCACAGTGTTAGCCGGGTGGGTGTCAGACAATAGCTGCCGCCTGCGCCTGCGGGGATTGGCCCCACGGTCGCAGCTCCCTTTCCCGCGTTGCTTTAATGGTGCTCCTCCTTCTTGATCTAACCTGTATTTGTCAGTAGTTCAATATTTAAATCATTTATTTCTCTTTTATGCTCCCCCCAAATAGCGATCCCTGCCCCTTTGTCATTATTTACAGTACAGGTTTTATTCCTTACTGTCTCTTCTCACTGTACAGCCCTATCCACCATTGTCATCAATAGCAATTTTTAATGCTGTTATGTGACACCATGTGAATTAAACATTGGGCAGGGTTGTGTTGTCCTGTCATAGGAATGGCCACTCTTCTGCTTTTCTTCTAACTCAGTGTCTCTCTTAATCTAAAGATAGATAGTATGTAATAAGAAGTGAAACATAGAGAATGTCATGTTTTGAATTTGGCCGTAATCTGGAAATACAGAAAAACCTCTTTAGATATAGTTGTTAGGCAGACACTCTGCCCCTGACTTACATTATTAGCTGTTTTTTTTTTTTAAACTTATACTGGCTCCAACAGGAATGTACCACTGTGCCTAGTTCTCCAACTAACTTCCTTCCTTCCTGGCGGTGCTAGGGATCAAACACAGAGCCCCGTGCATGCTAGACAAACATTGTAGCACTGAGCTACACCTGTAGCCCTGGAGCCTTTTAACCTTGTTTTTAGCTAAAGCCTTAAAACATCCACCAGAGCCCCAGTGGTTGTGACCTGGCTCTGAATTTGGGATACACCCAGAAGGAATTGCTCCCAAGCAGTACTAAACACAAGCCAAACATAATTTGTCTGAGATCTTCTCTGTGGGGGTTAAAAGGCAAAATAAATATTACAGAACCTTCCAAAACCTGGCTTATTCCTTGCTACGTTTAGTTATCAGTGATTTCTCCACTTATTATAGATCTTATTATAGATGTTTCTGCATTCTTCTGATTTTGATGACTCAGACCAGGTTTTGGCAAACAAGGGATGGATCGAGTCCAGCCTGCCTCCCTATTGTAAATAAAGTTTTATTAGAACATAGCCACATGCTTTCATCTGCATGTTGCCAGTGGGTGCTCTTGCCCCACAGCATCGGGTTGAATAGTTGCAACAGAGACATGACTGAATGGCCTATCAGGTTGGAGATATTTACTCTCCATCTTCTGTGGAAAATGTGCTGGTTCCTGACCTAGATGGAGACATAGGAGAGTCTAGGCCCTAGAAATCACTATGATTGGTGTAAACATAGAAGGAATGGCTTGCACAAAGCTGCACTAGGTTTTTGTGGCCTTCACTGTTCTCTACCCCTAGATCTGTCCTTTTCGGGTTCAGATGACCAGGTGGAACAAGTCTCTCTCTTTCATAGAATCTTTAAGCAAAGAGGGAAACAATTTCAGTTATAGTCATTTGATTGAATCGAATTTAGAAATAACTCTCACTAACAAGGAAATACTGTGCTTTAATTCGGAGCTTGGTTTATTGCCGTCAGGGATTTTGGACCTAACACCTGTGATTCTGATGCTATGGAATGAAGGATTCCCTGTAATCACTTTGTGGGCTTAAGAATTAGAAAATATACACCTGCCATGTGCACGTAAGGACAAGCCTTGAACCGCCTGAGTCCCATGCCAGGTGTAGACGTGTCACTCGGTCTCATCTGTCGTTCTTCTCTCCCAAAGGCGGACTATTTCAGTGCAGTGGCAACAGTGGTGTATCTTCGCAAAGAAAACTGTATGTACCAAGCCTGCCCGACTCAGGACTGCAATAAAAAAGTGATTGACCAACAGAACGGATTGTACCGCTGTGAGAAGTGTGACCGTGAATTTCCCAATTTCAAATACCGCATGATCTTGTCAGTAAGTTAAAATGGGTCCGTCAGAACCGTGGTGGTATTGTTGAATCGCTGCTGCAATCAGGGCACCGTGGATGGCGCAACAGGAGGCCTGAGGTGGCTCATGCTAGGACGCTTGCCGATGTGGAAGTGCTGAAGGGCTCGCCGCTGTGCTGTAAATAAGGAAGCAAGGGCCTTTCAGTCACCTGAATAGTAGTCTCATTTTCTGCTGCTAAAAGCCTTTTTAACGCCAGAAAGTTGAATTGAGATGCCCTGGCCGATTTCAGTCTTCTGTGCATGTCATACAGTTTCAGTATTGGTGGCACTTGGCTGCTGACTGTTATGAAGATAAATTAATTTGAAATGGCATTTTTGGAGAGCAGTAGTTGTACTTGTATAGCTGGTGCCTATATTTAGTTATTTTTCTTGTGGATGATCTGTTCTTCTAGCCTGAGTAAGCTGACTTCAGAGGAGTGTGACTGCTGACATGGGGTTGTTGCTTTTCTGCATTGTGAAAATTGCTGTGTTTCCAAAACCTTTGAAATGGAAGGTGTACCTTTTTTAGTGATAATAACCAAATTAGAAAGGTATAAGAAAAAAGGTACTCATACTTTTCTAGGTGATCTGGCAGTAGTATACCTGAAGCCTTAAAAATATATTTTCTAATAAGGTAAACACCTGGAAGGAATTTATTCTAAGGAAATAATCAGAGATATCAACAGCTACACAAAGTTGCCTTTTTACGTTTTTGTTTATTTTGAAAAGTGGAATACCACTTGCATGTCCTTCATATTCTATTGGTCAATTCCTTTATTGAATATTCATAGAGTTGTATACTATAAAGACCTTAGAATCAACTATTTACTAATTGTCAGTTTTGATGGTTAAAATATTTGAAAACTATTGTTAATGAGGACTATTCAATAACATTAGTTAAGCTATATTATTTGAAAAATAGCAAAGTTGCTGGCACTCTGTGGGGCTGAGACAAGAATGTCAAAAGATCAAGCCCAGCCGAGGCAGCTCAGCAACTCAGCAGACCCTATTTTAAAATCAAAACAGAAACTTGCCCAAAAACGTAGCAAACGTGCACAGGCCTTTGGTTCCGTCCCTAGCTCTGTAGGGAGGGAAGAGCAATTTTTAAATAGAATGTTTTATGTAGTTTTTAGGTATATACAAAACAAAACAGACTGGGAGACACGTGCTAGAAGACTGTTGCTGGTTCATTTTCATTTTGGCTTTGTCCATTTTTTTCCCGCAGAAAATAGTCATAATAATTTTAAAGAAATTTATTTTAGACAAAAAGAAAAAAGGAAAAGATTCCACTTTTTCTACATTCCCATTGCCCTTTAAAGTTTTGGGTCAGCAAGAAAGGTTACATTTCTCCTTTTTCTGTAAACTATAAATTTCCCATTGA
The DNA here is from genome assembly GCA_004027205.1 of Ctenodactylus gundi. Lineage (NCBI taxonomy): Eukaryota > Metazoa > Chordata > Mammalia > Rodentia > Ctenodactylidae > Ctenodactylus > Ctenodactylus gundi. The sequence goes on along the minus strand of PVKB01004253.1, from coordinate 36,245 downwards.
ACTAAGATGAAGAAAATTGCTTTTCGTATCTTTTTTATCCTTCCATATCACACCCCTGACCCCTTCCTCTGTCCCCTCAGCCCTCTCCACATTCTCATTCCCTTTCCCACTCCCACAAAATCTGCCTTCTTACTCTCTTCCATCTCTTTTTTTTTTTAATGATTTGATTTTCTCGTATTAGAAAAGCCGTACAATACTTATCCTTCTATGGTTAGCATAGGTAATCTCATCAGTGTTTCTGTAAAGTCCTAAGTAGCAGGTTCCCCTGCCACACGTGTTCCACTTGGTATTTCTCTCATGTGTCTGCATCGTTGCTATTCTTGCCTGTAGAACACCTGTGGGGCCTTTAGGAAGTTGGTATGGAGGAAGCTGTAGCTATGAGCTCCGATAGGGGGTGCTGTTACTTGTTACATTATTTTTCATCATAGGATTTTATATTAAAAAGTCTCAAGCCAGGCATGGTAGTGCAGGCTTGTAATCCCTGCCCTCGGGAGGCTGAGGCAGGATTGCCAAAGAATTGCAATAAAAAAAGTGATTGACCAACAGAACAGATTGTACCACTGTGAGTAGTGTGACCGTGAATGAGTTGCAGGCCAGCCTGGGTTGTCTCATATATGGGTAAAACGAGTATGTGTAATCACCAAAATGATACATTAAAAAAAAAAAACTGCTCGCATCTCTACAGAAGCTCTTACTTGAGCAGCTGGATTCTTTGTGGTCGACTTGCTCCCTTGACCTTCTCTAATTTTATATCCTATGGAGACATCTGATTGCTCATTTCTGTTTCTAGGGAGATCTGGTGCCTGGAGAAAGGCCCTTAGCACAGGCTCTGAGTTGTCTGGGTTGGTGGTAACTTAAATCCATCTCACAGAGCTTTTCCTAATGACTGGAGGGTGTACAGTTTAAAATGCAGGCTGACCTGAGTTCTATTCCCCAGTACCACATAAACTGGGCTTGATGGTGCACACCTGTAATCTCAGCACTCTAGAAAACAATTGTCATGAGTTTAAGGCCAGCCTAGCCTACATAGTGCATTCAGGACCAGCCTGAAATACATTGCGAGATCTATCTTTAAAAAAAAAAAAATTCCAGGAGTAACAGGCTTTTTTTTCTCTTACTTATTCAATAAACTTTTGTTTGCATCAAAGATAAATAAATTAAAATGTGAGAATAAGACCCTATCTCAAAAAATAAAATAAAATAAAATACAACCTCGGCCCAGTGGCTCAAGACTGTAATCTGAGCTGCCTGGGAGGCTGAGCCAGGAGGATCACAAGTTTGAGGCCAGCCTGGGCTACACAGTGATTTAGCAATTCCCGTCTCAAAATTAAAAAACGGGCTGAAGGTGTAACTCAATATGAAGGCCCCAAGTTTGGTCCCCAGTACCACACACAAAAATAAATAAAATAAAATGCAGAGGACCTATCCTGACTGTTGGAGGTTTAGTCAGAATCTTCAGCCTGAAGCCCGTGGTATCTGAGGGGAGCTAGTTCTGATGTGCATGGACTCTGTATCTACAGGAGAACCCTCCCTCACTGAGGTCTGAGGTCGCACATCACAGCACATCCAAAGTGCACTTGAAACTTGTTCTTATGATACCGTTCAGTTTTTAGAATATAGTACAGGTACCCGTGTAGAGTGGGGTTACAGCCCAGTAAATTTGTTGTAAGTTGAAAATGTCATTAAATCAAAAATGTGTTTAATACACCCACTGAATGTCATCGCTTAGCCTACCCTACCTTAAGTATGTTCAGAACACTTACATAACCCTACAGAATAGTATCAAGTATCTTGTGTCATTTATTATCAAAAGTGAAAAACAGGGCTTGGTAGGGCGTAACTCAGCAGTAAAAGTGCCTGCCTTAGCAGCCCAAGGCCTGGGGTGGCTTCCTCGGTACCACATAAGCTGGGCGTGGTGGTGCACTCTTGTAATCCCAGCACTCTGGAGGCTGAGGCAGGAGGATTGTGGTAAATTCGAGGCCAACCTGAGCTATATAGTGAGTTTGGGACCAGACTGGACTACAAAGTGAGATCCTGTCTTTAAAAAAATAAAGAAAGAAAAGAAAAAAGAAAAGAAAAGAATAGTTGAATGGCTACAGTTTTGCACATAAAGCAAAAAATCGTTAAGTTTAAACCATTATAAGTTGAGGACCGTGTGTTTGTGTAGTGGTAATATTTTTCTCTTGGACATTTTAATGAGGTAGCTTTCTATTCTCTTTAGTCTGTATTCCTTGTGTTATTTCTTTGCTGAAATAATAGAGAATTGTGTTTCTTAGGCAAATATTGCAGATTTTCAAGAGAATCAGTGGGTGACTTGCTTCCAGGAATCTGCTGAAGCTCTCCTTGGACAAAACGCTGCTTATCTTGGGGAATTAAAAGAGAAGGTTGGTCACATGTTTTCTTTTAGCTGTAATCATTTTCCTGCTGTAACTGAATCCTCTCTTGCTGCTTCTTGTATTGTTTGCTTCTTATGGGTGGTGTATCTCATTTCTCATTCTGATGATTATTGGAAAATTCACTAGATATTTTGTCTAATTTTGCCTATTTTGGATATACGTAATGATGAGGCAATGAAAGAAGGTATACATAAAATTTTAAAATATTTTTTAAATGGGCCTGGAGGCTCAGCAGCTAAAGCACTTGCCTGGAAAGTGCTTAGATAAACATTAAGTGCCTGAGTTCAGTTCCCCAGCACCACATAAGCTGGGTGTGGTGGCATATGCCTGTAGTCCCAACACTCGGAGGCTGAGATAGGAGGGTTGCTGTGTGAATCCAAGGCCAGCCTGGGCTACAGAGCATCTCACAAATAATAATAAATAAAATATTCTAAAGGAATGTACTTTATAGCTGTAAGCCAAACGATTTGTTTGTCCTATTAGTGTTTGCATATCAGAGTTGGTGTGCCTGAGATCACTCTAGAGTTGGGAACTATAAATGCCTTCCAGAAAAGTTGAATCAGATTCTGGTTTAAATGCATATTTAGGGCTGGAGAAATGACACAGCGGTTAAAACTCTTGCCTGGCAAGCGCAAGGCCCTGAGTTCGATTCCCTAGCACCACATAAAGCTGGGCATGGTGGCACATTTCTGTAATGCCAGCACTCCGGAGGCTGAAGCTGGGGGACTGCCATGAGTCCAAGGCCAACCTGAATCCAGAACCAGCCCAGGCAGAGTGAGACCCTGTCTCCGAAAACAAAACGAAATCAGTGCACATTTACGCGTGCTTATAAATTTGAATTTTTACATGTTAGTTTGGCTTAATGCAGTGAATAGATTATTATGTTGAGCTTAAAATAGTTCCTTAGATAAAACAAATGAAGAGCCACATAAGGTGGCACTTGCCTGTAATCTTAGTTCTGGGAAGCTGAGGCAGGAGGATTGTAAATTCAAGCCCAGCAAAGACAAGTTAGCAACATAATGAGACTGACTCAAAATTTAAAATATAGACAGATTAGGGCCGTAGCTCAGGGCGAAGGCCAAAAAATAAAAGCTATATTTTCCAAGCTATGAAAATTGCCATCTATCCATATCTGTGTTGTTCCTCTCTCCCCCTCCCCCCATTTCCTTCAAATTGTTTAGAATACTCATAAAAGCCACACATGGACAAAAGAAAAACAGACTGCCGTATATTTTAGTGTGCTTTTCTTGTTCTTTCTATCCTCAGTTCTGCTTGGGTCTGCCCTTCCTCTTTTTTAAATTGTCCACGAGACCTCTGAAAATAGTCCCAACAAGCCTTCTACAGAAATACTAGAATTGATTTTACAGTGAGATAGTATCTTTTATTTGTTTTGTCTGGCCCTCTATTTTCATATCAGATTTTAAAGCTGTAGGCAGCCTTTCAGGATTTTTTTTATGAGGTTATTATATTTGACTGCTTTACTCCCAGTGAACGAGGACATACAGAGACTCTTCCCTCAGGACCCAGATGGTTTTGGAATGTGTGTCCATGCTGTCCCTAATCTGGAATAATAATGACAGCTGGGATTATTTTCTGAATTATTTACATATTGAAATACTAGACTACTTTGGCCTGTTATCACATGCCTACAATCCCGGTGATCTGGGAGGCTGAGGTAAGATCTCAAATTTGAGCCCAGCCTAGGCAGTTAAGTGACTTGGCAAGAAGTTGTCTCACAATCAAAAATGGACTGACATGTAACAAAAACTGTGGAAGAACCGTGGAATCCACCCCCAGTACCAGCAAAAAGTGGGTTCTGGGATGTCGCTGAGTAATTAAAGCACTTGCCTAGCATGTGAAGACCCAAATTTGACACCCCAACACCAAATAAAAATTAGCCAGCTGTGGTAGTGCACGCCTGTAATCCTGTACTCAGGAGGTTGAGGCAGGAAGATTGTCATAAATTCAAGGCCAGCCTGAGCAACATAGTGAGTTCAGGACCAGCCTGAAATACAGAGTAAGATCCCATCTCAAAAAAAAGAAAAAAAATTGTGTTTTTCAGGGGCCAAAATCAGTGGCACAGGCCTGTAATCTGGCTTTACCAGAATTTTTTGTTCGTTTTTTGTTTGTTTGCAGTACAAGGAATTAAACCCGGGCCTTGATACTGAGCTGCACCCCTAGCGCTTTTTCTTGAGACAGTCTCACTCTGTAGTCCAGGCTAGCCTTGGACTTACAGCAATCCTCCTGCCTCAGCCCCCCGAGTGCTAGGATTACAGGCGTGCACCACTATGCCCAGCTTTATATGATGCTGGGGAATTGAACTCAGGGCTTTGCACTTGCTAAGCAAGCACTTCAGCTGCTGTGCCACTCCTCCAGCCCCCCCAGCCCTTTTTATGTTATCCTTCTATTATGAGACAGTGGACAGAGTCTTGCTAAATTGCCTAGCCTGGACCTGAATTTGTGATCCTCTTGCCTCAGGCTCTAAGGTATCTGAAATTATAGGCATATGCATCTGTGTCTAGGCATTGCTTTATTTATGTATTGATTGACTGATAAAGAAATTTGCAGCTGGCCAGAGGAATGGCACAGTGGTTAAAGCGCTCACACAGACCCTGGGTTCAGTTCCCCAGCACCACGTAAAGCTGGCTGTGGTGGTGCATACCTGCGTGTAATCCCCAACACTCAGGAGGCTGAGGCGGGAGCATTGCCAAGTCCAAGGCTAGCCTGGGCTACAGAGCGAGAGCCTGTCTCAAAAAAAATTATAAAGAGAAAGAAAGAAAGAAAGAAAGAAAAGAAAGAAAGAAAGAAACAAACTAACCGTTTGAGAAGTGTGAAGAAGAGGGGAGGACTTTGTACTCTGATCATCCCTGACCTTTGTTCCCTGTACGCTGTCCTGTACTTTCTCAGCACATGGGTGGCCATTAACACGGGCTGAAACAATGAATGAAATACATGACAGCTTGACATTTTCCTCTGGGTTTTTCTACCCTACTGTTAATTCAAGATGCTGTGCCTTAAATCTATTTCATCAATTGAACTCCCAGAAATGTGTCTTCTAAGGGTGTTCTTAATTTCCCATGAGTTGTAAAAGGTACACAACATAAAATTTACTGTTGTAACCATTTTGAAGCACACAATCAAGTTGGCATTAATTACAGTCATGTTGTTGCGCAGCTGTTGCCAAGATCCATCCTGGAACTTTTCCATCTTCCCAAACTGAAATTCTACTAACAGCACAGCTCCCAGCCCTCCTCTGGGATCCATCCCCAGGACCATCCTTGGCACCCTCCGTGCTGCTGCTGTGAATCTGATACAGTCAGCGCTCTGTATCTGCAAGCTCACACAGCCATGGACTGAAAATAACTTGGGGGGCAGAGGTGTCTATATTGAAAATGTATAGATTTTTTTGTCATTATTTCCTGGAAACTACAGTATAACAATCACACACTATTTGCGTTGTTAGATATTACAAGTAAGTACACAGGAGGAAGTGCACAGCTTCTGTACAGACACTGCCACTTCCTGTAAGGAACTTGAGCACCTTAGGATGTTAGTATCCCCTGTGGGTACTGGGGAGAACTGTCAAGTAATTTTTAATATTAGAGGTGGGCTTGATGGTGCTGATTCTGTAATCTCAGAGGACGGCAAGTTCAAGCCTAGCCTGGGCTACTTAGCAACTTAGCAAGACGCTGTCTCAAAATAAAAATGGGCTAGGGATGTAGCTCGGTGTGAAGGCCCTGAACTCAATCCCCAATGTCTCCCACACACACACACACACAAATAAATAATTTTAAAAATGTGTGTGTGTGTGTGTGTGTGTGTGTGTGTGTGTGTGTGTGTGTAACTAAAATTTTATGTAGTAACACCTATACATTATTCCTAAATAATTCCACAAAAACGGTAACTTTCTCAGTATCATTGCAAAAGTCTTACAGGTATCCAAGTAGTCCAGTTGCTTTTGTGTGTGAAGTTTTATATTTGTTTTTGTAGAATGAGCAGGCATTTGAAGAAATTTTCCAGAATGCCAGCTTTCGATCTTTCACATTCAGAATCAGAGTGAAACTGGAGACCTACAATGTAAGTAGGGCCCCGGTCATTTCTTTGTAGAACTTGGGTCTTTGTTGTCTGTGTTTGGGACAAAAGTAATAACAAGAAGAATGATGTGTGAGGTAGACTCGTACCTCCCATATGTTTGGGTTCTAAAAATCAGTATATAAAATAAGGACCACGTGTTCAAACTAATTTAAAGCTCTTAGATTGCCCATCCTGTAAAGCATAATGTAATGTCGTAAAGGAGCACCGACCGAGCACTGTCAGGTGCTGTCCTACCTCCTTTCCTTGTGTTAGCCCCTGGTCCCTGTGGAACCCTTGGTGGCAGGACAGTTGTTACCCCCATTGACCAATGAGAATGTGTAGTCATACAGAGAACAAGGCTGTGGCCAAGAGCCGTATGCCAGCAAGGGTAGAGCTCAGACTCCCGCCCGGGCACTGTGACATCCACGCCTTCCCCTTAATGGTGCTTGTAAATGTCAGTGTGAGAACACTTGGCTAGACTGTGTTGTCCGAAGGCTCCTTTCCACCCTGGAAATAAATGCGCAAGGAAGAGGGAGAAAATGGCCAGCACCTTTGCCGAGTGCACGGTTTGCTCGTTCTCTTGTCAGACCTTAACTTGAGCAGCTGTTGACGAGTGTATTTGTTACTACTAGAAGCATTAAATGGCCTGGAATCCCTGCACTCTGGGAGGCTGAAGCAGGAGGATCACAAGTTGGAGCCCAGCCTGGGCAATTTAGTGACTTATGGAGACCCCATCTCAAAAAATAAAAAGGAAGTTGAGGATTTAGTTCAGTGTGAAAGCCGAGAAGGGGGAGTATTAAGAAGATACCGAATGGATCAAATGTGACTGTGATACAATGTCTCTGGGTGGGATGGGACAAGGGGGGGAATTTCAGGGTCATATACTTCCCTCCTGTACAGGTAAGGATGGTAAAATGCAGAGGGTCCACCTCCCAGAGCTGGCATGGTGCCCGGACAGGTCCCCCTTCTCTGCTGCAAGTGCTTATCTCTGGTAGTATCTCAACTTCTACAGTGAGTCAGTGTTCCAAATTAAGCTTTAGACGAGTCTCTTACCATCTCTGGGCTCCTGTTTGCCCTTCTGTACTGAGAGGGAAGATGGTAGAGGAACCCTCCAAAGCCTGTTCTGTTCAGACCCTAGGTCTCTGGAGTTGGGAAATTGAGGTTAGAGGGAAAAGCCTTTGCACAGGGAAGATCTGGCCACTGTCCCAGCCTCAGAAATTCTGGGCTGGATTCTAGCTTACAGTGTTTTCTTTGTGGGAATTACTGAACTCTGAATCCAACGTATCTGTTCCCTCCTGCTGAGCTCATTGAAACCACCGGAGCAACAAGGGTTATCACCGCTGCTCCATGCCGGGGCTTCCATCACTCACAAACCGCTTTTCTCTTTTCAAAGGACGAGTCTCGAATTAAGGCCACCGTGATGGACGTGAAGCCGGTGGACTACAGAGACTATGGCAGAAGGCTGATCATGAACATCAGGAGAAACGCAGCGATGTGAGAGAGCAGCGCTGATTGGGCAGAAGTTTGAAGACAGCTACAATGAGTCTGTCTGTTTCTACCCCCGTGTGACAGTGCCTCCCCAGCTCCTGGGTTGCAGTGGTGTGTACAGAGGGCAGCCATGTAAACCGGCAGCCCCGGCGTCCTCGCCTGGTGGCGTAGCCCTGGTCCCTCCCTATGTCTTCAGGCTTCTGCCAATTTTAAGATTTCATGATCTTCAAGAAAGAATTACGTTGCAAGGAATTGACCCTAACCCGCAGACAGTGAAATAAGTCGTATCACTTGGAGTTTGTTCTGCCATAGGTGACACTTTTGACACTGGGTTCCTCCTGGCGGAGTGGCGTGTAGTGGTGGTAGTGGGGACCGGGTACTGAGTGAGTGTGTCTTCCTAGCGTTCAAAGGTGCCCTCTTCTAGGAGTGGCACTTAGTGGTTAGTGCTTGGAATGGCAATTGAGTAGAATTGTTAATCAAAGGCATATCTTTTATATCTGAAGACCATCCTTCCTTCAGGGTCTAATAGATTTAATAGACTGAGTCAGATGGGTCTGATATTAATCAAAATTGTCTCTTCTGAGGACGGCTGATAAGCCTTGAGTTGCCGGCCCCTGGGGACACGCAGGCAACTACAAAGCATTGCTTAAGTTTTCACTTCAGTTACTGTTGCGTTTTGGCTGGCAAATGTACGCTTTTTCTACCTGTGCATGGTTCCTGAATTTACATGTTTTGCCTCTTGATTAAAGCTTTGTTAAATAGAAAAGATTCTGAAGGAAGAAGCCCTCTGCTTCCTGTGCTTTATTTTAATAAACAGTATATTCTTCGCTTGTGAATCCCACTTTGTTTGGCCGCGAGGAGTTCCTGTGACTGGAAAGCTGTTAATCAGCCTTCATAATAGATGTTCACTTGGGAAAGTTGTTAACTTGGTGCACACTCAGAGCCTAGTCCAGGGCCTGGAGCTCATTCTCCGTGGTGTTCGCACCCCTGAAATACATCTTTAAGAGAATGAAAACACAAAAGACAAAGCCACTGTGCCCAGGAATGTTGATGATCCGGCACTTTGGGATTTTATTGATGTTTACACAGCAGTCTACCAGCAACCAGGCTTTGAAATGTATACAGACTGCTAGCGAGTTAGAAAACAGTAATTATGCTACTGGGCTTCTCAGAGCACGCTTGCTCTGTGTGTTCCTAATCATATTAATTATCAGTCTGGTTGTTGCACCCCACTGCTTGGCATGTGCTGCACATGTCTGCAAATACCCAGGCAGTGTTACAGTTGCCCTGCAGCTGCAGTCCGTGGTTTTTAATTGGTGCATATGTACCATGCAGAGGCTCTTTGGAGCCAGAGCAGTGGCATCCTGTCTGATTCGTCCTTAGGTGTCCACTCCAGGGAGAAAGCAGCCAGCCACGGACAGGCTGGCCTTTGTTGCTGAGAACAGACAGGAATCCCTGTGTGCACCCCTGACTGTCCAAACACCTTCCTCTGTACCCTTGATCTTGGGATGGGAATTGGGTTGCGCTTGATTCTCTGGCTGAGGCTCCCATGGTTTTTATGGAAGTTTGTTTTTTTCTGTCTGACCTTGCCTATGTAGTATTGACTAGAAAATTACAGCCTTCAACACCGTCCTAGATTGACAAATTGCGGGTTGGAGATGGTAACCTAGCTTTCAGGCTAGTAACCAGTCTTGTAACTACTACTCCCAGCACTCCTCCTCTTCCCAATGTGGATACCAGGATTTGTCTGGAGGACACCGGGCTGGTCCTATACTTTCTCAGCGGCCATTGTGAGGAAAACAGCACATCACCACAGACATGATTAGCGCTTCAGGGAGAGGGGGATTGAAGGGTTCCCTCAAGGGAAGATGTTTTAACAGATTTCCCTACAAGAAAATCAGATCACCAGCAGAGCAGCCTCAGAAATTGGCTCCACTGTTACGCTTTTAAGAGATTTAGGTCCCAGAGGGTTGCCTAAGTAGGTTCTGGCCCACAGGTCTTCCAATTCTCTTGGATACAGCCTACCTCGAAAGGCTGTTCACGTTCTGCTTTTCAGCGCTCACTTAAGAGATTGGTATTTATTTTGCATATGTCGTGACATCAGCATTAAACAATTAGGGGAAAAATCTAATCATTTCGCCTTTATTTTAAATGGTTCTTGAACTCTCTCCAGTCTCATTCTGAAAGAGGCAGGGGGGGAGGAAAGAAAGGCAATAATCTGATTTCTGTCCATATTTTCAGTGTTTTATGCTTTCCATTAAAGTCTTACTAATCTCTAGTGTGCTAGTCTGACTTTTTTGAACTGCAGGGTCAAAAGTGTGCCCCCTCCCCCACTTTTTTTTTCCTGAGTGGCCTGTCGTTGAAAAATATAAATAATATTGATCGTGGTATTTAATACGCTAATGAAACCCATGGATATTGACTACATAATTAATAAACTGTCTAAAAGTGAAGTTTGGCAGCCCAGCATATAAAGGTTTATATTGACTGGTGTTTCTTCGGTGCTGTGCTTGCCAGGTTTTATTTATAGGCAGCGAAACCAGTTGATCAGCCTTCTTTGCTGCTTTGCGCCAGTCAGGCCTCTTGTCGTTGGTTTGGGTTGGTTGGAGTTTTGTCTTATCCTTCACCTGTTTGCTTGGTTAAGTAGCCCTTTATCTTCCAGGGAGAAGTCTGGCTTTCACAAACATCTTTGGAAACAATTTTTTAAAAAAATAAAAAAAGGTTTTGTTTGTTTGCTTTTTGAGACAGGGTCTCTCTCTGTAGCCCAGGCTGGTCCTGAACTCACTATGTAGGCCAGGCTGGCCTTGGACTCATGACAATCCTCCTTCCTCAGCCTCCCAAAGAGTGTTAGGATTATAGGCGTGCGCCACCACACCCAGCTTATGTTCTGCTGGAAAACATAACATAGACTCAGGGCCTTGTGCTGGCAAGGCAAGTGCTTTAACCGCTATGGCATTCCTCTCACAGGATGCTATGTATTGTTCAAGTTGCTAAAGGAAAGGAGACAATTGGAGCATTAATTCCCTATTTTCATTAATATATATATGTAACACACAATGGTTACAGTGAGCTCGAGTATTTTGTGCACATATATGTTGTGTCAACATTACAGTTCCTTTTCCTCCCCCTTTCGGCCCTCCCACATCCTCCCCATCCCCCCTAACGCCCACTTTCACACCTATTTGGTGATATAGAATGTCTGTATGTTTTGAAATATTTTTGTGCTACTGTGGATTGTACCCAAGGCCTTGTGTGTTTTTTTGTCTTTTGAGATAGTCTTGCTAAATTGCTCAGGCAGGTCTTAAACTTGAGATCCTCCTGCCTTGGTCTCCTAGATTGCTGAGATTGTAGACATGCACCACTACGCCCAGCTTTATAATTTCGAGACACTGTCTTGCTAAATTTTCCAGTCTGGCTGTGAATTTGCAGTCCTGCTGCAGCCTCTAAGTATGAGAGGGTACAGGTTTATACCGCCATGGTCAACATAGTGATTATTTCCTTTACTTCTTTTATTTTTGAGACAGGATCTTGCTCTGTAGTTCAGGCCGGTCCTGAACTCACTATGTTGCCCAGGCTGGCCTTGAACACATGGCACATCCTTCTGCCTCAGCCTCCCACGTGCTGGGATTACAGGCATGCGCAGCCAAATCTGGTAATCTTTATGTGGTGCTAAGCAAGCGCTTTAAGTACTGAGCTGTGGCCCCAGCTGGTGATTATTTCTTATACAAGTAATGCCCGTGCATTTTAGAAAAATAACTTGCAGGTAAGGAAAATCAGAATCATTCATAATCCCACCAACAAGCAATAACCTCTTGTGTAGCTATTTTTGTGGGTATACATTTGTATAAATACAGTTTTAATACAAAGTGGAGGGCTTATGAATACAGCTTAGTGGTAGAATGCTTGCCTAGAATGAATAAGACCCAGCACTGCAGAAAAACTAAGTCCATACATAACGGTTCTGTAACACCGAGCACTACAGGATGCCCATCCTTTCTGTTTCCATAAAAGATCTGTATCGTTTTAAGTAGTATTTGGAAAAAACAAAAAAAGGTAGTAGTTTTTATATGAGTATGTGAATTTATGAGAATTGTACATGTAAACTGCCAGGTGATTATACATTTTAAAAAATTGTTCCTGTATATATAAGTTCAGGTTGTGGCGGGCACGAGCACTTCTCTTTTACACCACAGAGAAAAATACATGCCTGTACTTCTTGTTGTGCGGGGTTCTCTGATTGAGATCTTCAGTGCTTTAGCCCAGTGATAACCTGTGTAACCCTGTGCCCCATCAGAGGCTGGCGGGTAATTTGAGCAGACCCTTAGAAACAGGTAGATTGATGTAGGGAGGCTGGGGAGGGGAAGCTCGGGAGCCGCCCACAGTGTCATCCTGCCTACCCCGCGGATGTGGGTCATGGCCACAAAGAGGCCCAGACCCTCATTTTCTGCCAGTGTGGCAGAAATGGCCTCCCAGGAACACATTCGACTTGCTTTATAAATCAACCTGATTCTTTCCCTAAAACTATTAGTTAATGGTCCTTAAATCTTTTAATTATATTCGTGCTGACAGTTTTGATAAATCATTGAGAAAAGCATGCAGTCAGTTGTCTTCCCTGACTACTTGTAGTCTGGTTCATGGCGATTGTTTTGTTTTTTGGGAGGTATTTTTTGTTGTTGATTTTGGTGCTGAGGTTCCAATCCATGGCCTTGCAGATGCTAAGTGTGTGCTCTGCCATGGAATTACACCCTACCTTGGTAGTTTTATGTCAAGATCTCTCTTTCCCAAGAACTGTGGTCCATTTGGAGCAAGGCTTGGGGCTAAGACATCCTATCACCATGGAAATAAATTCAGTAGATGGGGCTGGGGGCATATATCAGTGGCTAGAGCACTTGTCTGGGTTTACAAGCATGTGCAAGGCCCTGGGTTCAGTCACCCTGTACCACAGGAAAATTAGCCAGCTGTGGTGGTGCATACCTGCAATCCTAGCACTCAAGGCTGGCGCAAGAGAGTCCCATGCGTTTGAGGTCAGCCTGGGCTACATTCATAGTGAGTTCAGGACCAGCCTGGACTACAGATCAAGACCCTGTCTCAAAAAATAAAATTCAGTATATGGAGAGGTTACTAGAGACTACAGTCATTAGGAAAGGCCTTACCAGAAAAAGCCTGTGTGTGAAACCCAGACACAGTCATTTTATAAAATCAAATGGGAGTGATAGTGGAAGTTGAGGGGGAGGGATAGGGATTGTGATATATATGTGCAGAAAATACCCAAGCTCAATGTTAACATCAGATACTGTGCATATATAAAAAAATAAAATGGCGGGGGGGATGCCTGTGTGACTGGAGACACAAATTGTGGCCTGATGTAATCCTGTGTGTTCAGGTAGGGGCTATGTTGAAGAACTCATAGCACAGCTGATCATAGTTGCTGATCATACATTTGTCACTCACAGGGGAAGCTGTGTAGACTCAAGCGTTCCTTGTGTGAATAGCTATTACCTCAGCCTGTGATTCGTTCATTCATTTGAGTTACTGGGTACTAGGGATTGAACCCAAGGCTGTCTCACTGAGTAACATTCGTAGCTCTTTTTTAAATTTATTTTGAGACAGAGACTAATTTGCTAAGCTGCCCAGGCTGGCCTAAAATTTGTGATCTTCCTGCCTCTGTTCCCTGGAGTGCACCACCACCATGCCCTACTTATTTTGAGACGCAGTTTTGCCAAGTTGCCCAAACTGGCCTTTAATTTGTGATCCTCCTGCCTCAGTCTCAGTAGTTGAGTCACAAGCAAGCACCACTACACTCAGTTCAGACCCCTCCCTCTCACGCTGGGCCTGTCATGACAGCCTGTGACTTGCCAGTGAACTTGGGGGTGGACTTGAAACTTTGAGCCAATCATCACCTAGCCATTTCCACAGCCTTTTCTGTCTTGGCCTCAGGGCTGTCACCTCATACTTCCTCCTAAACTGTGGATAAATTTCAAAATGCAATGGGAGTGGGGCGGGAGCAAAAAAAATTTTTTTTTCAAAATGCATCCTTTCCAAGAAAACAATATCTATTTTTCCAGCCTAGCATAGACCCTGAGAAAAACGTGACCTCACCTTGCCTCTTTTGAAACATTTATATCCGATTCAAAAGTGATCGTGTAAACTTTTAATAATGGTGAGCCATTCTTATAAAATTGTACCTGCTCCCTGGTGTATTACCCAGTTGGTAATTGGAAGTTTGTGCTGTCATTAAAAATGACAGCTTCCTCAGATCACGTGCTTGGTGCTTGTAAAATGCAGATAACCCAGCCTATATTTAACTTGTGTGTGGCACAGCTCCTTTCTCTGGTTAGGTAACCGAGGGGCTGGCGCCTGCTAAGGCAGGAGAGCTCGCTGCTGGGAGCAGAGCTTTGTACTCATGAATACCCTGCCCTGAAACGGAGCCAGAACAACCGAGATTTTTAAAAATAAGCCCCAATTGGACTCTCATCTCCTCTCACCGTTGACACTGCTGTTCATGTTGGGGTTTATTTATATCTTCAGTCAGCCATGGAACAGAGGTCATTTCTGTTGGCCTAAAATTTTAGAGGCTTAGAGGCTTGCCTAGGAAGGCTGATCGCCTCGGCACTGGGGCTTGGAATGCCGGGCCTGTCTCCTGCAGAAGCGTCTCTGCGTCCCACCACCACCATCCCTGCTATTTATTTAAAACCTGAATAGCTTTATGAGGTGCATCCCTATAAATGAGCTGTCCTCTTCCAACAGGCTCTCCAGGCAGCAAACCTTCCAAAAAGGGGCCACTAATTAAGAAGAAAATTTAAAAAAAAAACCCTCACAGCTTGCCTTGCCTAGCCACGTTCCAGAAATCTTGCAGTCCATTTAGAAGATGGCAGCACCCTTCTTTGGGACCATGATGTTCATAATATTCTTTTGTCTCACGCTGGATCTGGCTCGCAGGGCGTGGGTGCCTATGTGCGCGTGCGGCCCTGATTCTGTTCGCCCTCTCCATCGTTAAGAGGGAGATTGATTCCCATGGACTTCTTTATTTTGGGGCAACATCCTTACTAAAGTTACTCTTTAAGGATCAAAGCCACCCCCAGCCTTCCCGGTTGAAACAGGTGCTGTGGGAAAGCCAGTCGATTTGCAGTGGAGGCACGCACCGGCTTTCCGGGAAGATGCCTGTCAGTCAAACGGGGCTCGTGTCGAGAGGGCCTGATCAGCTCGCCGTCTGCACCCGAGGGCGAAGCCAAGGTGTTAGCAGGCTTAGCAGGCGGCCTGGCTCACGGGGGGCGGCGCCCCCACCCCGCCGCGCGCGCCTCCTGGTGGAACCTTCCCCCCCTGGAGCCGACTCTCATTTTGTGTGTTATGAAAGCGCGGGGGACGAGGAGAAGCAGAGCCCTCTTAATTAGAGGGCGACATTCTTGCATAGTTGTAGTGTTTCATCTGTGGCATAATTGTCACAGCAAATCACCAGTTAGGCTAAATATTGAGGTGGTGGCTCTCCGGAGCTTCCATTATGCGCTCCGCCCCATCCTCCCGTCCCTCCCTCCCCCACCATCGCCCGCTACCCTGCACTCTTAACTTGATCCTCTGCCAAGTGGTAGCTTTTAAGTGAGGCTTAGAGAAGATACACTTTACAGCAGGAGCAATAAATCTGGCTTTGGGCAGGTTATAGGATGCCAGGAACATCTGAAGGAGGGGTGGGTGCGATTTTTGTTTGGTGTGTGTGTGGGGGGGGAGGTGTTCTGGTCAGCTAACCCCAGCTATAAAGCCAGGAGGTGCGTCAGTGTCTCTAGCATGGTGTCTCTCGTATGAGGACACCACCTGAGATTCCAGGAAATGCAAAGGGAATCTATGACTGGGTCCTTCTCGATTTCAGTCCTTGAGATGAAGGACCACAAAATGAAGAATGTATTGTTGTTGCTGCTGCTGCTGCTGCTGCTCTTTGGTACTGGGGAGCCTTTGCCATGGGCTGCATCCATAGCCTTTTTTATTTTTATTTTTTATTCTGAGACAGTTTCACTAAGTTGCCCAGGCTGGGCTTCATCTTGCAATCCTCCTGCCTCAGCCTTTCAGAGGGCTGGAATTAAGCCCGGATGTGGTGGCGCCCACCTGGAGTCCCAGTACTTGGGAGGCGGAGGGGGGAGGATTACTGTGAGTTCGAAGCCAGACCAGGCTACGTATTGAGTTCAGGACTGGCCTGGACTACGGAGAGACACCCTGTCTCAAAAAAAAAAAAAAAAAAAAGTGTGGGAATTATAGGCTTGCGCCCCCCCACCCAGCTTGAAGAGCACTTTCTATAGCCGAACAGATGTGGAGCCCTTTGAGTGTGTGGGCGGGAGGGGTCGAGCTGGTGGAGGGGCCCTGCAACTTGTCATGAGCTGTCCTTGTGAAGTCGCAAAACCTGGTCTGGCAGCAGGAACAGCGAAGCCCATTTCAAGCCAGGGGATGGCATCGTGTGTGGGAGAATGTAAACGGGGCTCAGGTGATCACCAAGGAAATCAGCTGGGTTGGAGTGGCAGATCTCAGTAGAAAAATAATAAATGAGATTGCTGAACGTCGGAGCGGCCCAGAACTTGATTTCCTTGGAGCTCAACATTTAAGCCCGGCAGAATGTAGGTCTTCACGAGTGTCCTTTGTCGCTAATTGACCTCTCCGTTGCCCGGGCAGCTGGCTTTGTCGCGAGCCAGGTACACGGGAAGATTGCTCTGGTGCGGCCGCCTCTGCTTAGCCCGCTAAATCGCGGGGGGAATCCTGCAGGGGATGTTACTGGAGCGTTGCACGCGCCATTCCTCACGAGCTCCATGCTGGGCTGGTTATTTCCTTTGGACAAAGATAGACTGGCCCCCTCTCTTGTTGACGGCATGAAAATTCCCCCTGCATTCTGGCTCACGTGAGAACTTCGGTGGTGTGGGGAGGATGCCGTCTCTTAATGGCTGTAGTTAAAACCCGGTAATATCACTCTGTCAAGCCGCGCTGACTGTGGGACTCTAACCCAGTTTTACACTCCTAAATGTCTAAAACCCGCCACTGGCGTCTTCGGTGGTCAGGAGGAACCCGTTGGGCTGCTTCCTGGGACATCCTCAGAAACCAGCGCTGATTCCTGACCCCGGCGTTTCCGATCCCAGCTGCCCAACCCGAGGTCAGTCTCCTCGGACGGACGTGGGCAGTCCAAGTGATCTGGGCCATATCTCCCTCTTCAGGCTCCGTTACTACCCTCAAAGGAAGAGAGCTCGTTTTGTTCTGGAAAACGGAGAAATGAATTTGCTCCAGGACCTGCCTGGGTCTAAACAGTCTGGTCTCCAAGCTGGGTCTGCGCTGTGTGTGGAGTCACGTGTGCACGTGCTCGGCGGGGTGCGCGCACGTGCGCTTCGGTGGTGCAGCACGGGCTCCCCGGGGCCGGGCTGCGTGCCCCACGGTCTCGCCGCGAAGGCTGCTCGCGCTGCAGCTCAAGGTGGCTGTGGGACGTGGCCACCGCGCAAACGTGCCTCGAGTTCGCCCCCAAAGGGGGAGATAACCAGGTGGAATCTCCGGCCAAGGGAGCTTCGGAGTGGATTAGGGATGGGGGGCGGGGGGCCGCAGGCTGCGCCCCAGGAAGGGACCGACGGGGTGGGGGGGAGGAAGGGATCGGTAAGGAGAGAGGGCATTTTAGCCTAAATTAAATAATGGAGATGACAATTAGGAAGAGCAATGAGAGCCACGATTCGGCAGCCAGGACTACAAGACCGTGACAAATGTTTCTCCGGGGAAGTGGGGCGCCGCCTCCTCTCCGGGAGGCCGGGAAGGGGTCCCTCCGCCAACCGGGGCGGGAGGCAGAGCCTGCGGCTGCCTGATTTAGCCTGGAAGTTAAAATCGCTGAAGCAGTTTATAGAAACACCAGAGTGAGACGCGGCGCGCAATCAGTAGGCAGGATCCAGGGCTGACGGCATAAATGTTTCAAATGTGCTCAGGGTAATTAGTTTTGAATTACCATGTGCATATTTTAAACATTTAAATGATCATCCCGGGTCTTGGAAAACAGTTTCACGCGGCTTGATGTCGCTCCCCGTGCCGGCGCGGCCTTCCAGCGGGACAGCGGCCGCGCCGGGACGGAGCCAGAAGGGCCGGGAGGAGCTCGGGAGAGCCAGCCGCGCCAAGCCCGCGGACAGAGGCGGGTTAGGCCGCGGCCCGGGGCCTGGCGCAGCCGGCTCGCCCGGGACCGCTCCTCCTCCCAGCCAGTGTCATCCGCGCCAGTTTTTCAGAAACAATTTGTTCAGCTTCTAAGTTTCCCATTGTGCATGAAAGCGCAATTCCATTTTGGTGACTTCCCCGTCCCGCCCCACCTCTCGTTTTATTTTGTGAAGCCACACACAGCTGGGAGACATGAGAGGGGACTAGCCAGGTAGGAAATGCATTTGGTGCTTTCCAGCCGTGACCTTGGCGAGCAGTCACTCGGGGCCGACCGCCCCCAGCAACTTCAGCCTGCGAGGTGTTTGGCCCAGAATGCAAAGCAAAGCGCAAGTTCTAAAACCCTAATTCAGGAGCGAGTAGAAAGGTCAAGATTTCCCAGCCACCGCCCCCCACCACCCCTGCCTCCTCGCCTTCCCTTCGCGGGGTAGTTATTGAAGGGGGTGCCCTCTGGGGATCGTCCGGGGGCAAGCCTCTAACTTTTTTTAGCCTTGATCTAGAGTAGTGGTGAGTGGCTTGGAGTCTGTCCCTGCATCGTTTTTTTTTCTCCCTGTAATACATTGTTTCTCCAGCAGGTGGAGCTGGGCGATAAAAACTATGCGCCGGTGCCCGAGACCTTTGAGTAGGAGCTATCTATGCCGAAATCCTGATTGAATGAAAATTGTTCATTATGCAAACTGTCTGGTTCAGTACACAGAGGCAGCCCCCAGGCACAAACCCCAACTACTTGCTTTTTCTCTCCCCGGATTAAAACATATGAACTGCTTTGATGTAATCTTATAACAAAGCCTAATAGAAATTTTATTTCCTCTGAAGTCGCCTGTCACTCCTTATTGCCCCCCCCTTCTTTTGTCCTATTAATACCCTTACAGTCAAGGAGATGCAGCTCTGAGTTTTGACTGTATCTGAGGAACAGAACTGCATGTTTTCCTCGGCGGTGGTTTGAGTTATTTAAATACGCTTACACTGCCTGCAATATGTTTAATCTCTTGCTGCCCCCCCCACTGCTATTTATCATTTTAATGGAATGCTACAGAATATCACATTATACAATGTGTTTAAGTTGATAAATTATATTAGAAAAATATTGGATAAGGTTTTTTAATGGTAAGTGGGTTTTTGTAGAAATATTTTCTCATTAGCAGATCAGCTGCTCACGGGATAGAAATGGTAAGGATTTGGGAATAAGCTATATTTATGACCTATTTGGATAATTAAAATTAAAGCATAATTTTAGCATGAAGTTCCTGCAAGACTCTGCAGAGAGGGTGGAGAAAGAAACTTGCCCAAATCCAGTTACTTTTAAATGTCAGTTGCCATAACAACTTCACACGAGCCATATTTTTACTTGAAAATTCCTTTTAGGATTCGGTTGCTATAATAATTTGCCTCGGCTCTTTTTAGGAGGCATATTTTCCCATTTTCCTTTTGTGATCTTTTCAAGGCTTTCATTACTCTAACAAAGATGACCATGTAAGCCTCAACTCTCCATTTTTCCATGTGTAAGAGCAGAGTGGTCCCCCAAAATAGAAATAGAGGCAATAGGAAATTCTTTTGCAGGGAAGGGTCTCAGGGTTCATGGGGGAAAAAGGGGCCAAGCTCTGGGAGTCCATGCACGCAGAAGCCAGTGTCCCTCTGGGTAGAAATTGTTGAAATTATTAAACAAACTGAAGTTTTATTTATTTAATTATATGTGTGATACTGGGAATTGGGCCTAAGTTCTTCACACTGAGCTACATCCCAAGCCCATTTTATTTTTTATTTCAAGACAGGGTCTCGCTAAGTCACTAAATTGCCCAAGCTGAGCTCAAACTTGCAGTCCTTCTGCCCCAGCCTCCCAGAATGCTATGATGATAGGCCTGCACCACTGAGCTAAAGTTTCTAAGCACGACTGTTATGCTTTTCTGTGTCATGGCAGGGGTGTGTGTATGGTGTGTGTGTGTGTGTGTGTGTGTGTGTGTGTGTGTGTGCACGTGCGTGTGCATGTGAGCAGTGCTGGGGAACAAACCCAGGACCTTTTCATGTTAGACAAATACTCTACATCCCCAGCCTTGTGACCTGGGCATCTTGCATAAGGCAAGGACCAGTGTGAGCCTCTCAAGGAAGGATAAATCCAGTCATGTCTTCGGAAGGCCCAGGGGCAGCCATCAGCATGTCGTGCGGTGGAGCTACTGGTATTTGGTGACTGAAGGAGACAATCCCTGAAGTATTTACTCAGAAGCAACGTGGCAACAGAGTAAAGTTCAGTGCCCTTTCTTTTGCTGTGTGGCTGTTAGCCTTAATTCATTAGACAACACCTGCCTCCGAGATCTGTTCTGGCCACAGGCACACCAGAGGGAATGAGCAGCTGCCAGCCTTCCAGGGCTCTCAGGGGCTGACTCTGTCATTGCTGAGGGCAAGCTTGTGGTCCTGCAGAAAGGGCTTGCAAGTGGGAAGAGCTCTTCATTTCTAATACTTCCACCTGCTTAGTGGAGCCTGGCTGTTCTCTCTGGTCTCCTGTGCCCCTGGTGGAAGCGGTCACCAGTCTCTGGCTTCAGTGACACCATAGCTCTTCCTGATCCTACCGGAGTGCTTTCTCACCCTCTCTCATTTCCAACTCTGTGGTGGGATCTCAAGTGGCCAGGTCTTCTCGGGCCTTTGAAACTTAAAAAGGATCAGTGGGAATCCTGCAAGGAGGATAGTGGAGAAAAGAAGACGTCTGGTTATTCTCTGACTCCCCTCCCGGGACCCCACTTTGGGAGCTTGCTTCATCTCCTCATATCCTTACCTGTGCAGTGAGGGTAACATCTGTCTCCCCACCTCAGAGGGTGGAAGGGAAGGTCAAGCCAAGGATCGGTAGGAAGGAGAAAGCATAAAAAACCCTCTACGAATGTTCAGTACCTGCGGCCGTGTCCCTGAGCTGCGGCTTCGCTGTTTCAGTCACCCATAGCCCGAAAACTGGAGTCTGAAAACACCAAGTGAAAAATCCAAGAAATAATTCACGAGTTTTAAATCACACGCTTGTTCTGAGGGTTGCTTGAGCACAAGAGCAGTGAAACCACAATACGACGACCGAGATGTCAGCTAAGGGAGTGTCAAGCAGGAGAGTAGCATATGCAGTGTGGATACTCTGGGCAAAGAGGTGATTCACACTCTTGGGCGAGATGGAGCGGGATGGTGGGATTTCATCATGCCACTCAGACTGGCTTCCCAGGGAGCAAACAGCTCAGCTGTAGCCTAATGCTAGGTCACGTGGCCTACGTCATGTGCTTCATCCTGTCACATAGGCATTGTGTCGTCTCACATTATAGTAAGAAGGTTGAGTACAGTACAAGTACAATATTGAGGGGGAGACCACATTCAAATAATTTTTTTCAAGTATAGTATTATATTCATTCATTCATTCATTTTGTAGTACTAGGGATTGAGCTCAGGACCTTCATGTTGACCCTGACCCAGTTTTGTTTTCTTTCCTTTTTTTTTTCTGAGACAGGGTCTCACTCTCTAGCCCAGACTCCCCCTGAACTCACTACATAGCCTAGGCTGACCTAGAACTCTCAGCAATCCTCTTGTCTAAGCCTCCAAGTGCTGGGATTACAGGTGTGCACCGCCACACCCAGCTTTTGTGGTGCTGGGCAATGAACCCCATGCCTTGAGTTGGCTAGGTAAATGCTTTAACTTCTGAGCTATTCCTCCAGCCCCGCCCTAACCCAGTTTTGAGTTTCAATGTGGAGAATAAGTTCTCACTAAGTTGTTAAGTAGCCCAGGCTGGGCTCAAACTTGAGACCCTTCTGCCTCAGCCTTCCAGAGTGCTCTTTTATTACTAGTTATCATTGTTAATCTCTTACTGAGCCTAACTTATAAATTGGATTTTGTCGTGGGTATGTATGGGAAAACATAATATACGTTGGGCCTGGTGTCATTCAAGGTGCCAAGCATCTACTGGGAGTCTTGGACAGCACCCTTCCTCCCAGAAGGGGGAAACTGTACTGGATTTTCTCCTATGTGCAAGCTGACTTTGGAGATTGGCGCCTACATGTGAGCGAAATCATCTGGCCGTTAAGCTGCTCTTTTCAAATCTCAGTGATATGCCCGTGGAAGAGACTTCTATGAAGGTTTTCATCTTTTGGGGGATGTTCAACATTTTGATTGCTCCATACGCGACCACTGAAAGGGAATACTTGACATTTCCAGAGAACCAGGTGTGTGTGTGTGTGTGTGTGTGTGTGCTTTTAAACCAAATGTAACTGAACTGTGTGTTCAGATAAATGGAAACAAACCATTTTTTCTTAGTTTAGATGTGAAGCTGGAGTTTCTGCTTCTTCCTCAACCTGCTTGAGGACACCCGTCCTTTCTCTGCTTTCCCCAGGTCGGAGGTGGACTGTCCCTTTGCCCAGGGGAGGGGTGGCACAGGGAGAAAACAATCCGACAGCTCTGCAGTCAGGCAGATCTGGATTCGAATTCCACACCTTTCACTTCCCTGACCTCGTTCTACATAAAGCTGGATGGTCTCGATGCCTGTTTTGTAGCCCGCTGTGAGGGTTGGAGGTGATACGTAGAAAGCCCCTTGCACAGGATGGCCTCTAAAATGTGAAACGATGGTTGTTACACTAGCCCAAGGAAGGACAGACATCCCTCTGGGAGCTGTGGTTTGGCTGTTGGTGGCCTGTGACCTCTGAGGGGATATTTTCAAGCCCTCACCTGGATGTCCTTGGACGGTTCTGATCATTAGAAAACACTTTCTTCCAGCTTCTGGAACCTGGTGGTGGCCTCATTTGTAGGACTACTGAAGGCAAATCTGGGACAATGGTGGATGCGTTACAGGTAGGTTGGCTTTGGCTCAATGAAAGAAAGTGTTTTCTAATGATCAGAACCATCCAAGGACATCCAGGTTGACCTTCAGAATGTGATAGGCATCCTTCATTCTTTCATTAAAGAAAGGGCTGGAAAATATTTGCAAATCAGAAGGGAGACCTGAGCTGGGCCCCTCAGAAGGTCACATTCCAGGTGAATGGAGCCTCTGGTCTCAGGGCTTGGCTCAGCCCTTTCCTTTTGCTTCATTTTCTCCCGTAGGTACCTGTGGGCACCACGCTTTGCTGCGCCCTGCTATTTTAGAAACCACCTCAGAGAGAAGGGACTTGCAGCAGAGTGACGTTCTGAGACAGAAAAAAGATTTTTGGAAGGTGTGACATGGCTTCAAGGAAAGGCTAAACGTCCCTGTGATGGTGTTACAAATTCACGGTTATAGGAGCCCCAGAATCTGATGAGAAATTCCCACTGGCTGGCAGAGGACCTGGGGAAAGGCTATCTAGTCACACAGAGAAGACTTCTGGAAGCAGGTCTCCAAAAAGGCTCCAGTCTGTGTAGTAGGTGGAATGGTGGCTCCCCTACCGAGGACCTGCAAGTGTGACCTTACGTGGAGAAAGGATCTTGGCAGACATAATTAGGATCTCATTAGGATCTTGAATTAAGCCCAAAATGTCTTTACAAGGAATCAGAAGGAGCTGGGTGTGGTGGTACACAGCTGTAATCCCAGTGCTCTGGAAGGCCGAGGCAGGAAGAGTGCATGGTTAAACACAATCTGGGCCGTAGTACCAAAAAAATAAAAAAAAAATTAAAAAAATCAAAAGGAAACAAGACTCAGAGGTGATGTGAAGACAGAGTGTGACTGGGGTGATGCTTCCAATGGGCCGAGGAATGGAAGGATTGCTGGCAGCCTCCAGACTGAGGAGATGGGCATGGGGCACACCAGCCTTCAAAGCCTCCAGGGAGGCCAACCCCACCACAACCATGATTTGGACTTCTGATCTCCAGAACTCAAGTAGGTAGCAGGAACAGATTTCTGCTGTGTTCGGCAACTCAGTTTGTGGCTATTTATTACAACAGCCCTACGAAACTCTTTTTGCCATCTTGAATTCCTTGGGCTAGGTCAGTGAGCGGGACCATGGTGGACTCAGGTTTCCATCATATTTGTTAAAGATGGGGATTCCTTGTTCATGGTAGGTTCCACGGGAATTCTAGAGCACAACGTGCCCCTCTCTCTTATCTCTGACTGGCTCCTGGTGTCTGCTTTCGTCCACACCAGATATAATTTCATTGTAAGCCTAGTGGCTGGTTGGGTTTTTTTTCTAATCACTTAAGGATATCTTAGCCACAGTTTTTCGAGGAACACAGGGCCATCAGGACAGACCCCAGATCTTACGGGAAAGAGGCATATCGCCCATAGGAAGAGCATTTTCCAAACCCTCCTTAAAGGGAAAGAGAAGAAAAAAAGTGGCACCCAGCACGCAGTCCACGGCTCCCAGCCACATCCTGCCAGCCGTGAATGTAATCTGTTTTGACCTGGACGCAGCTGTTCTCCTCGGCATCTTACTCTGAAATGCTACAGCCAAG
The DNA here is from genome assembly GCA_004027205.1 of Ctenodactylus gundi. Taxonomy (NCBI): domain Eukaryota; kingdom Metazoa; phylum Chordata; class Mammalia; order Rodentia; family Ctenodactylidae; genus Ctenodactylus; species Ctenodactylus gundi. The sequence continues at coordinate 11,766 of PVKB01004253.1, read as the reverse complement.
TGCCCATTGTCGTTGACAGTGAGTTTTCATGTTGAGAGACGCTCTAATGAGAGAGCTGGCACCATGTTCCGCACCTCGGTGGGCATTGTTCTCTCTACAAAGTTTTTAGCTAACGAGTCTAGGGGTTTTGATCTTGAAAGCACTGGGGGGATAAGCTGGCCAGGCCCACAGTGACACGCCTTTGGAGACAAGAATGAGACAGTACGGTTTTCCAGGAGCTGAAGATCAGCCCGCAACGAGCCTGGAGGTGGGCAGGGTGGGAAAGGGAGGGTGGGCCTCTCCACGCCACCCTCCTCCACCCGTGCCAGCCCCCCTTCTTTCTCCTAGAAGAGCAGAACCTCTGCTTGTGTGGTCCTTTGAGCTCTGGTGGCCCCATTCTGCTTTTCAGACAGAAGTGTCTCTTCTTGTGGAGCCCAGGATTAGCATGGAGATAGATATATCACTCTGTAGTGGACCTCTGCTGCCATCCCCCCCCCCCCATGTGTCGGTATTGGGGAATCAGTCCCTGGGCTTGCTGCAGAGACACGACCCATTTATCCTGTCTCCTGGCAGGTGGCACCCAAGGAGCTCTTACACAGGAACCCTAGCGCTGCGGGGTGGCAACCACAGAGACTGCCTTGGGTTTCGTGGGCCAGGCCGGACAACTGAGGAGCAGTGCCCTTCCCTAGTCTCCGAACTAATAAGAACCTTTCAAGCCTGTTTCTTTTGTTTCTTTTAATATTATTTTCTGTGGAAGAACACCAAGTGCTGAATGCTGCCGAAAATAAAGGGGGCTGTCAAAAACCAGAAAGGAAGGGGGAAATCCAATTCCACCTCCAACAGCAATAACTGGAAGGTGTGTCCCGGCTCTT
>PVKB01004253.1:0-10815 GCA_004027205.1 Ctenodactylus gundi | reverse complement strand
AAGCCTCTTCTGCCTGCCGGGTTCATTTCCCCCTCCTCCCCTGTGGGACTGCGGCCTCCGTGGCCGCAGTTTGTGAGATGGGGAAGAGGCTGCGATGCTTGAGGTCAGAGAGGTGCCTGGAGAGGGCTGGTGTCTTCCCTGGAAAGGTGGCGTGTCTAATGGAGTCCTTAACGCGATGGAGGGAGGGGGGTGCAGGAGGCTGCTGCCTCGAGTGTACACGCGATGACTGTTGTCTCTTTCACGGAGGTAAATAAATCAGCTCGATGTAGATTCAAGAGGTGGCTGGCGATGCTGGGTACTTAGCGCAGTCCCGAGCCCGGCCTCTTCAGAGTGCTTCAGTTGTTGATTCATTACGCCTTCCACCAGCCCGCGGAATGAGGGAGGTGGGAGAATTATTATCCTGGCTCTAAACCAAGGGGCCCAGAGAGGTTAAGAGGCCCTGAGTTGGGAGGAGAAGGCGCAGCCACAGCAGCCCACCCGGCGCTTCCGCCACTAGATCATGCTCCACTTAGAAACAAGTAATTGTCAGGTAACCTATTTTTTGGGGTTTAATTTCAGCCTATGCGGGCTTTGTCTCGTCTGTATCTGAAAAATGTATGAGCTTATGGTGCAGGAAAGAAATGACTTTAATCGTGTGCTGTGCTTGTTTCAAAGCTGAAGGGTCCAGGAGAGAACAGGAGAGTCTCATCCAGCCCAGTCCCCAGCCCGTGTGGCAGAGGCTCTTTGGCACAGGTTGGGAGGGAGGGGGCGGTGTCATGAAGATCACGTTGCATGTATGGAGTCATGAGAAGGATGGGTTTTGGTTTCATAAAGATGTGGGTTTGAAATCACTTTATCATGAAGAATCTGTTAGGCAGGCGCAGTGAAATACACCCATAATCCCATCAACTTGGGAGGCTGAGGCAGGAGGATTGCAACTTTAGAGCCAGCCTGGACAACTTAATAAGATCCTATCCAAAAATAAAATTGTAAAAAGGTCTGAGAGTGTAGTTGAGGTGCACAGCAAGCCTGAGGCCCTGGGTTCAATAATCTGTGAACCAAATGTACTGGGAGCAGGGGACAAATGCCTGGACCAGCGATCTGCAGTCTTGTTGCCCTGCATTGGGCGGCCTGGGGCTTTCCTCACCCCCAACCCTGCATTTCCTCCCAGGGCACCCGACAATGCAAGATGAGAGCCGGAAAGTTGCTGGCGGAGCTCTGTCACATGGGTTACCAAGGAGCAAGTGAACAGAGGGAACTGTCTTCAGTGTCCCTGAAGACCAATTTCCTCCAGCCCCGGCAAGTATGGAGAGGCTCCACCGAGTCCCAAGTGCCGGGGTGGCTGCCGCTCAGCGTCTCTCTGATGGCATGGCAGAGAGGTGCAAACCTAGCACCGCCAGGCCCCTGGGAGGAGCATGGAGGTGCCCCACCTGGCTGGCTCCTTATTGGAGGGAAAGAGGATCTGGGCATGTCTGCCTGAGCGCCACCTCTTGCCCCTTGTGTGTGGGGGGCAAGAGGAAGCTGTATGAAGCCTTTTTTCTGTGTACTTAGCCCAAAGCCACAGGGCTCACGCTGATCCCAGCTAAACTGGGCAGGCCCCGTGGGGTGGCGATGAACGCTGTTAGCTGCTGCAGGTGACTCGCCAGCATTGTCTCCATCTGACGGGCATTTGCTTCCCCCCTTCTCCATCCCTCCCCTTTTCCCCTCCCCTTTCTCTCTCTTTTTCTCACTCAGCCTCTCCGCTGAATTCTGCATTGACATCAGCACTTCCAAAAACAACAACAAAGGAAAGTAGGTCACTGGCCGTGCCAGATAGAAGCTGGCCCGGGTGCCACCCGGCTTAGTGGAGACGTAGCTGGTCTCATGAAGAGAAGAGCGACGCCCCCAAATGCTGTGCCCGCTGTCTTGCAAAGAGCTTGCATCCACCCCCCCCCACCCCCCGTAACCTCAGGAGGAAGTTTAGGCACACGCATGTGGCCTGTGTGTTGGCATATTGGCTCACAGATGGGACCAGGTCAGGATCTCGGTACTGCAGGCCACATCCCGTACCTTCCTTCTGGTCCTGGTATGACGAAGGAGGTCGCGGGACCCAGGTGTGTGTGTGTGTGTGTGTGTGTGTGCGCGTGTGTGCGCACGCGCGTGTGTGCACACACGCGCACACACACACTCGGTCTTGGGGGCATGGAGAACGCCTGTGTGTGCCTACCGCACGTGTGTGTGTGCCCGCAGGCCCTGGTGCTGCCTCCCCACCCTGTTTCTCAGGGGCTTCCCACATAATATTGTCGCTGCTCTCTACAGCCACGAAACTCCCAGCTCTACTTGAAAGATTACCCAACACGCTAATTGGAACTCCTGCTATGATTAAAAAGAAATTTCAGATTAGAGCCACCATGCTATAGAGCTCAGGAAGAAAACAGCTCTTTATAAACCCAGCAGGAACAGACTTCAGTGTGGGGTTTTTTTTTCTAACTTTAAAAGAAGCCACAACTTGCAGTTGTTTGCCTGTGATGAGTCAAGTGCACATAGTCATGAGGTAAGGCCTGAAGTGTAAAGAGGGACATCTGGGGACAGATAACATTGTGGCCTCCCCCATCCCCACCCCGTCTTTCACACAGTGACCAGAATGGAGTCACTTCTGTGAGCTTCGAGCCTTCCACGCGGGCACCTTTGGCCTACTGGTCATCAGGTGCCATGCTCAGTCTGGGTCAGCCTTCGCCAAGGATAGAGTCTCTGTGAGCAGCACAGACTGGCCCCATGAAGTGATTAGCTGGCTGGGGGGGGGGGGCGTCCCTGGGGAGGCTGGGGGAGGGGAGTGCTGGCGCTGTGGTCAGAGGCAGGCCCTTGTGAATGACTTCACTCGTGGGGCTGTGCCCTTTCGCATGGCACACTTAGACCTCATTAGTTTGAGGAGGGAGCCTCTGCACTGTACTGCTCCGCTGGGCATCTTACCTTTTAAATCAGCTCTGGAAAAAGTCCCTCCAACTCTCTTTCTAACCCGACTAACTCCAGTAGACATCCCAAACACCTATCCCCTTCGCCGAGATTTCAAAACTGACGCTAAGCCCAAGCCATCGGGCATCACGTAAAGAAAGCATCTTCTTCCTATCGGCTTCATTAAAAAGACCCAAGAAAAGAACATCAGTGTCTGCCGATCGAAGAGTGTAATTGTCTTTTGGGGTAATTGGCTAGTTATCACAGATAATTGTCTGCAGACACTGGAGAGACAAGTGATAAAAAGAAAAGAGGCCGTGCCAAAGGGCCTGGCACAGGTAAGCAGTCCCCAGGCCTAGAGGGGCAGGCGCCAGGAAGGCAAGGGCCAAGCTGCCAGTCTTTTCTGAAATCGCCGCTCCCATCGGTTGGGGATCCCACGGAGCAGGGCCATTCCAGATGGTGGAGGGTCTTCCCCGAGTTGCTAGTGAGGCCTTGGGAAAAAGCAGCTGCTACGCGCCAACACCGTTCGTGAAAGAAAAAGTCTTTGTAGAACACCGCTTTCTCTCTTCCAACCAAATACAAGGATGCAGTTTCAGAATAAAGGATTATCTTTAGATTGAATAAATTCGGCTTAATGAAAAGCTCACTGTATTAATGTTTTGTTGCAAATCGATGAAATTGCAATCACAGGCTCCCCTTGTTTTCAAACTAGCATTTGGAAAACACTGTTCCTGGGGAGCTTTGCTCCTGCCAGTTGTCACGATTTTAATACAGAAAGGCAGCAGCACACCTGGGCTGAAATTCTGCCCTGTCTCCTGGTAGCCCTTCAGCCTTCCCCACCGTTTCCTTTGTGCCAGAGAGTAGCTCGAAGGGCAAGTAGGCGAGAGTGACTGTTTTCTGCCATGGTTTTTACAGCTCCTGGTGTCTGTTAAACCACCCCAAAGATAGAGCACCACCCTATGTCAGGGTGGAGGGTTGCAGCCCTGTTTAGGATTAGTAGAAAGTTAAATTAACAATTACCTGGGTGTAGTGGCCAACACTTGTAATCTCAGCACTCAGAAGGCTGAGCCAGGAGGGTGGCTGTGTGTTCAAGGCTAGCCTGGACTGCATAGTGGTTCCAGACCAGCCTGGACTACAGAGCGAGACAATGGTCTCCAAAAAAAAAAAAAGAATAAGAAGAAAGAAAAAAGAAAGGAAAAGAAAAAAAAGGAAGGAAGGAAGAAAGAAAGTTAAAGTTAAATTAATAAGTCTGGACTGGTAGTTCTTTTTCAGTATCTGATGAAAAACTCTCTGTAGGTATTTGCATAGTCCCAGAAGGCCTTGCATCAAATTTTAGGAAATTTCCAAATACCTACTATTTCCTCATTTCTCCAGCCTTCGTGTAGAGATCTTAGCTAAGAACTCTGACCTTGGGTAATAATTTCTCTTCTTTAATTTCTCAGTCAAGTGGTAAAACAACACATAAAATTAAAATCCTAATATTTCAGCTGAGAGTGACCCTATCTCAGAAGGAAAAAAAAAAAAACGGTTGGATATATTGTTGAATTCTAAAAGCCTGTGTTCCATTCCTAGTCAACAAATAAACAAACATAATAATCTGAATTCTGTTCGCCAGCACCACATAAAACAGGGCATGATGGCACATGCTTGTAATTCCAGTGTTTGGGAGCCTGAGGCAGGGGGATTGCCATGCGCCCAAGGCCAGTCTAGGCTCCATAGTAAGTTCAGGACTAGCATGAATTACAGAGCGAGACCCTATCTTAAACAAACAAACAAAATAATCTACTGTTTCATTCACAAGTAGCCAAGCCAACAAATTGACTATTCCTTTCTGGACACAACTATTGGAAGCTTTGTTTTTATTTTATTTATTTATTGTGACTGTTGGAGAGATTATGTCAATTTGAGGCAATCAAGAACCACACCTGGACTGGATTTGGGTTTAGGAGCCATGCCTAGATTAGGCAATTAAGAACTGGATTCGGATGTGAGTGATTTGTGGGCCAACCAATGAGGGAAGAGCACCCACCTGTGTGTGGGAAGCCGAACTGGGAACTTGAACTGTATAAAAGGGAGGAAGAAGAAAGATAGTTACAGCTTCTTTCTCTAGGAAAGCTCTTGCCTTTGCAATTGTCTGCAGACACCGACCTGCCACATGCTGTAGATCTTCACCACAGATTCGCTCGTCTGGACTTGCACCTGTCTGCCTGTCACCCATATTCAGTTGCTGATCTTGAGTCTCTGGTTTTCGTCATTGTTCTTTGAACAGCTGAGATCCGCAGCAGATTCTCACCGGCTGTCCTGCAGTCCCAGACGGGACTTCTACTTCACAGTGGAGCGGCCATCGGACACTCCAGCTCTCGCACGTGCAGGCCGCCATCTTGGACTATCTCTGTCCTCAGACTTGTGAGCCTTTCAAGTAGATCCTTTGTGTTATAATTTCTGGAAACTTGACCTGGCTAGGTGAAATAAATACTAGGCAAAAGTAAAATAAAATTAGAACACAAAATATGATGTTACTTTATTTTTTTCTGTTGCTCTTTTTTTTGGAGACAGGGTCTCACTCTGTAGTCTAGGCTGGTCCTGAACTCACTGTGGAGCCCAGGTTGGCCTTGGACTCACAGCAATCTTCCTGCCTCCTGAGTCCTGGGAATATAGGTGAGTGCCACCATGCCTAGCTTTTTGTGGTGCTGGAGAATTGAACTCAGGGCTGTGCTTTGACTAGAAAAGTGCTTTAACCATTGTGCTATTCCTCTGGCCCCTATACTTTATTTTAATGTCTTCTAAACATGTAATTAATTCCAAAATAAAAAGTTGAAAAATAAAAAAGGAAAGAACTTTCCTAAGAAATATTGTAAAAAGTTAGCTCTAAAATAAACTAATATATGAAATAGTGTTTGTTTGTTTATTTTTAAAGCCAATTTACTTTTAGATCATTTACTTAATTATTTTTTCAGTATTTATTTATTTTTTGAGACAAGGTCTTGTGATGTGATCCAGGCTAGTCCTGAGTTCACTATATAGCTCAGGCTGGCCTTGAACTCATGGCAATCCTCCTGCCTCAGCCTCCCAGGTGCTGGGATTACAAGTGTGTGCCACCACGCCCAGTATATGTGGTGCTAGGGAGTCGAACCCAGGGCCTTGAGCTTGCTAGGCAAGCATTTACTTGCTAAGCTATTCCTTCAGCCCCTTATTAATAATTTTTCCCTTATTAATCATTAAAAATTGAAAACAAAATTTTAAAATCATGAAAATATACCAAGCAAAATAAACATATCTGATTGAAAATTAATTGAAGACTTAAAGTTAATTTTTAAGTGAGCAAAAGCAACAAAAAGAAAATACAGATTTCCAGAACAATCACAAGACCCACAAAAACTTGGAAAAGAGGCTCATTTTTTTAATCAAAAATGCTTAGAGCAGGGCTGGAGGAATGGCTCAGAGGTTAAAGCGCTTGCCTAGCAAGTGCTATGTCGAGCACTAAGTACCCAATTTCGATTTCCCAGCACCATTCATAAGCCGGGTGTGGTGGCGCATGACCGTAATCCCAGCTCTCAGGGGGCTGAGGCAGGAGGATTGCTGTGAGTACAAGCACTGTCTGGGCTCCACAGTGAGTTCAGGACCTGCCTGGGCTGTAGAGCAAGACCCTTGTCTCAAAAAAAAAAAAAAAAAAGGAAAGAAAGAAAGAAAGAAAGAAAAAAGAAAAGAAATGGAAGAAAGCCAGCATATTGGTGCTTAACTATAATTCCAACTACTCAGATGCCTGAGACAATAGGATCACAAGTTTGAGGCCATCCTGTCTCAAAATAAAAATACAAAGAGCTGGGGATGTAGCTTAATGGTAGTCTTGCCTAGAATGTTCTGGGTTCAATCTACAGTTCAAAGAAAAAAAGAGAGAGAGAGCTGAGCTTGGTGGTACTCTGGGCGGCTGAGGCAGGAGGATCACAAGTTTGAGCCCCAGCTGCAGCGTAGTAATTTAGCAACTTAGTGAAATTGTCTCAAAAAATAAAGGTTAAGGGCATAGTTCAGTGATTAAAGAGCTTGCCTAGCATGCACATGGCCCTGGTTTGAATCTCCAGCACCACATGAAGATCTGCTAGGTGTAGTGCTACATGCCTGTAATCTCATCGCTTGGGAGGCTGAGGCAGGAGAATTGCCATGAGTTTGAGGCCAGTCTGGCTACATGGTGAATTCAGGACCAACCTGAACTACAGAAAAGGTTTTGAAACCTTGTCTCGAAAACAAAAACAAACAAAATAAAAAATAATAATGGGAGGCTGGTGGAATGGCGCAGAGGTTAATAAAACACTTGCCATGCAAGTTCAGGACCCTGGGTTCGATTCCCCAGCGCCACATAAAGTTGGGCTTGGTGGCGCACACCTGTAATCCCAGCACTCAGAAGGGTGAGATAGGAGGAATGCCATGAGACTAAGGCCAGCCGGGGCTCCACTATTAGTTCAGGACCAGCCTGGGCTACAGAGCAAGACCCTGTCTCAACAAACAAGCAAATAAATTTTTTTTAAAAAGGCCTTGGAATGAAGCTCAGTGTAAAGGCTTTGGTCAAAGCCTAGTACAAAAAGAGAGGGGCTAGAGGGCACGGTGGTTATAGCATCTGCCTAGCCAGCACAAGGCCCTGGGTTTGATTCTCCAGGACTACGTAAAACTGGATATGGTAACACATGCCTATAATCCCAGCACTTGGGAGGCTGAGGCAGGCAAATTGTTCTGAGTCCAAGGTCAGCCTGGGCTACAGCAGTGACCCTAGGATCAGTGTGGGCTACAGAGTGAGACATTGTCTCAAAAAAAGAAAAGAGAGAGAGAAGAAAGAAAGAATCTGGAGGAACAATCTTACAAATTTGGCTCATCGGGTTTTCTGGGGTTCCTAGTGGAACCCCAGACAGACAGGACATGCTGAGGTAGGGGAGTGTCTGGCTAGCTAGCGCCTTCTGTCACCTGCTGGCAATTTCAGTCACTTTGCCTGGGAAGGTTTGAGGTTTGAGTGATCAGGACAGCAAAAAGAACTTCTAGAAGAAGCAAAAAAAAGACCAGGTCTGCCTTTCCTCACGGTGTTCGGTGTTCATAAACACCTCTTCAGAGCTTGAATTGCTGCGGGGGGAAAGAAGAACTTGGGCTCCCCAGCTGTGGGTTCCGTGGGATGGGGTATCCCCTGGTCACAACCTGGGTTTGGGACTTCTTGTAATGCCCCTCGCCCTTCCACTCAGGAAAGGGTGGGCAGGCAGGGTTGTCATAGGGCAGAGCCTATCTTGATCTCAAAAGCATAGGTCTGGAGAGCTAAAAGGCCGGTTTCTTAACATATGCAAAGTTAGGGTTTTAATCACATCTCCCCAGAGAGGACATTGCTGTTATGAGGTTGTCTGGGAAAGGGCTTTGAAAGCCTGAAATGCTACCCAACTCTAAGTTGCTTTCTTATTTTAACTTGCCACTGCCCTTTGGAAAGGAAGCAGATGAGGAAGAAAATCTGCTATAAGAGGACAAGGCCGTGGCTCACCTGGGGCCTGTCTCGGGGCCTGAAGTAGGTCAGTGACGCAGAGAGATGAAGCAGAGGCCAAGGGGGCCGTTAGGCCACAGAGACACTTCGAGTGGCCCCTGGGGAGGTGGCGACAGCTTTGAGCTCAGAGGGGCGGGGAGAGGAGGAGCTAGCTTTTCAGCAGCCTGGATTTTAGGGAGAACCCCCCCCCCATGCCTCCCCTTAGGAAGGGACCTTCATCTGTGGGGTTCAGCGGGGACTAGGAGGGCCAGCAGCAGGACAGGTTGCAGGTGGAACATGTGTCGGGCTCACAGCAGCTGTGTGTGGCAGCGTGCAGCCAGGAGAGGTGTCCAGCAATTTCCAGCCAGAATGCCCAGTCTCCACCCAGGCCCCACTCTGTGCAGAGTGGGACCCCCCAAGGTGGTCTGAGCCCTTCTTCTGATGGGCTCTGTGCACAGCCGACAAAGGCACCAGCACCGGCCAGGAGTCCAGCCCGGGGGAGGCTTCTGGAAAGGATGCTAATGTGGAAATTCAGAAGAGTTTTTTACCTTTGACTCACAAAGTGCCAGACACTCAGTGGCACTTTAAGTGGCACAGATAAAAGAGTGAGAGACTCTCCGAGGGTCAGGCAGGATGAGGGGTCAGGGACCTCAGTGCCTCTGGGGCTCAGAGGCTGGATAAAGAGTAAAAACACCTTGGAGAACCCTGTGACCCCTTCTGCAGGGGGAGAATGTCAATGCGACCAGCAGGCTTGGCTTGGGGATCGCAGAGCTTCGAGCCACATGCTGGTCGGGCCATGACACTCAGAGGACGGAATCAGGGCTTGCAGCCTTCTCAGAACCCTGAGTGCCCCAGAGTCGGAAAAACCTGTCCAAAGCTCAGGGTCCTGGGAAGACCATGGCTCCCACCGGATCTACCCCCTTAGACGTGACAACTGTTCACGTCTTTGTGTTAATCAGCTTTCTGTCACTGTGACAAAATATCTGAGAATATCAGCTGAGGGGGGAAAGTTTATTTTAGCTCACTGTTAGAGAAATTTTAACTGGGGGTTGGTTGTCTTCATGGCACTGAGGATCGCGGTGAGTCTTGGTGGAAGGGTGTGGCACAGCGGAGCCGCTCGCCTCTGGGCAGCTGGGACGCAGAGCCTGAGACTAAAGAGCCCGGAGGATGGAGGACAGAGGACGAGACCAGGGATCATGGGCCCAAGGTCAGGACTCACTTCCTCCAACTAGGTCTCATTTCCTGTTTCCATCACCTCCCAATAATGCTATCAAATTAGGATCTCATCAATGGTTTAATTCTCTGAGAAAACCCACCAATGGAGTCCTAGAGTTCACCCTCCAAGCACCTTTCTTTCTTTCTTTCCTTCTTTCCTTCTTTCTTTTGAGACAGGGCCTCACTCTATAGCCCAGCCTGGTCCTGAACTCATATGTAGTCCAGGCTGGCCTTGGACTCAGCAATCTTCCTGCCTCAGCCTCCTGAGTACAGGGATTACAGTCTTGCGCCCAGCTTTTATGTGGTGCTGGGGAACCGAACTCAGATACTTAGGATTTGCTAGGCAAGCACTTTAACCGCTGAGCTCTTCCTCCAGCTTCCAATCACCTTTCAAAAGCACCACCTCTAAACAAAATCTCTTTGGGGATTAAGCCCCAAACACATGAGGGATATATAGTATACCCATACCATAGTAGTCCCAGATGGGTAGCCACCAGCGTGTGAGTGACACCTGGATGTCAGACCCCTTTGCCCCTTTCCTGACAACTATCTTTGCAATCCAACGAAGGGGATTCAGTTTTCTACCGGCTGCCTTGGCTGGAGCATACACTGAGCACGGGGCCCGCTCTGCTCACCGAGGCACCCCAGGCCTGGCCAGGGCCTTGCGCACCGTTGACTACCTGAGTGTGGCACACCTCCTGGCACGAAAGAGAATGACAGGATGCCACGCCCGAGTGGGGCCGAGGTTCTCCGTGGCCCCCTCCTGTCGACCTGCCTCTTGCCTTCCTCTCATTCCCTGGCCACACAATGGTCCCATGGAGCTGTGCTTTCTCCCTCCGAGTGACACTGTAGGCACGCACCTTGTGGAACCCTGCCCCTCCAGTCTCCAGCACTACTTCCTCTGTAGATGCATCCCACCGGCCCCGTCACTGAGACAGCTTCATCTGATGATTGTCCCATGAATCTCTGGTACCTGTGCCACTGTTCAGAGGACACCAGTGTCTCGCCTGTGACTGCCCCAGTCAGGGGTGGGGGTGAGAGCGAAGGGTACATGAGAGCACCAGGCTGCCAACACCTCCTCCGTGGTTAGGTTCCAGGTGCTGGTACTTTCCTCCTCCTCCTCCTCCTCCTCCTCCTCCTCCTCCTCCTCCTCCTCGAAGCAGGTCTCCTGGGAAATGGTACTTACAGAGATTGAAGAGTTT